>JAYMTE010002842.1:0-10573 GCA_036897545.1 Pelargonium fulgidum
TCCGTCTCTGAATACAATTATAATAAATCTCAGCGCAAAATGAAAATAAATGAGAGTTTGTAATTTATGTACTCCAATGATTTTGAATCGAGTAGAGTACAATTATAATAAATCTCAGCGCAAAATGAAAATAAACAAGAGTTTGCAATTTTTGTACTCCAATGATTACCAATCAATGATTGTCCTTACTCTTTAGAGTCCAACACCTGTATGAGTGTAGTAAAATATCTACCAATAATTGTGTGTGTATCAACAAATGGTGAAAGTACAGAGAATGCATAGTATAAAGAGTGAAACTGTTACTATCTGATTGGTTAGTGAAATGTGATAATTTTCGAGTGACATGTTAACGTAGAAATAAAAATCCAACATACTACGAATCTAGACCTCATACAAAAATACGGGCTTTATAGTCTTATTGGGACTAGAAATATTTACATAGTCACACAAGGAAACAAATTTGCAAACAAATTAAACTCAGCAATCAAAGATTTCAACCTACAAAATTCAAGTTTTCAACCAGTTAGCTCATCAACTAGCCAAGATGTGGCAGGAAAAGGATCAACCATGTGTCCATGTCTCTTTCAATCCACCAACCATTTCATTGACAGTTACTTACAAGCACCCAAACATGTCTGCACCTGCGTTTTCCTCTATCAATATCACAGAAAATAATTGCAAGAAAAACATTCTCTGTAAGCAGCGTTTTCACACCTACCAATGAAATGGCTTACGATTTTTCAAGCCACGGTTTCTCAATTCTCACCCACCAATAGAATCTGCTTGCAACAAAAGCGATGTTTCCACGAAAATCCATGGAATTTGCTTGCAAGAATGTGTTAATGGTAGGTGTCCAAGTTCAGCGTCAATTCTGTTGGATAACCTTTGTTCCAGTGAGATCCTATCTTCCGTGTCCATATGCTTTTATGTCTTTAACAGCAAAACTGAGGAACTTATGAATCTATTGTCTGTATTACCTGTGACTATATTAGATAAATGTATCATATTATGTTACATATAATATCTATGATGTGGTTTATTGCAACAAACAGAAACCAAAATTGTTCAGATATGGCATATGAGCTCCTTCCTCACTTAGCTGACTCAAATTGTCTCGGAGTTCTTGAAGAATTGTTGGATACTATGCTTTCATTTCAGCAGCACGCTTTATTTGAAGGGCAGCCCTTACAACATTTCCTCGGGTGATTATACCAACCTTACAGGTACAATGGCTTGTCATAATACAAAATGGGAAAAAGAGAGAGAAAAAAGAAAGTGAAGAGAGAGAAGAATCTAAGCCGGACCTTTTTTGGCTCAGGATGAGCCAAACCAATAAAAAAAATGACACCACATTAAATTTCACATGTACTCATCTCAATGAATTTGTGGCAGCGGAGCAACTCTGCTGAATCCAATTTTTTTTAAGGAGGTGTCATAATCTCATTGGTGACTTGGCCCAAGTCAAATAACTTATGGCTTAAAATCCTGTTACTCAAAAAACAATATGGAAGATAAATAAAGAATTTTATAGAATATACATATCTTACCAGCTTCCCTTTAGAATCTACAACTGGAAGACGACGATATTTAGTCTCAAGCAAGATCCTGATTTGGACAAACCATTCAAATGCTTAGAAAAAACATATGCAAGAAGAACAAGCAATCAGACGACATACAGAAAAGGACAGGGCAACAGAACCTAGCAGCATCCTCCAGGTTAGTGGTTTTGTCAACTACAACAGGGGCAGGTGTCATCAAATCACCCACCACTTTCCCGTTGGTTTTACAGAGCAAGTTCTGAACTTCGTTAAAAGTCTGCAATCATTGCTTAAAAGTAAACAGTTAGTACTATGATTTTGGCTAGTAAGCAATTGGAAATGCCACAACCAAAGACAATCTACCTACACAATTTAGTTTACCTCTTTATGCCAAAACTGATTTTCACTAAGGGCCACTCAATCATACTGTTTACCAAGTTAGACTAGATTTTAGTAAATTCCAGTCTTTCATTATGTCTAAGTTAACCTAGTATCCGGGGAGACTCAAAATTACCAAACCAACCATTCAAATGTCAGATGAATGTTATTTTTCTCAGTTTTCTACATCAATTTAGAAACAGCATTGATGGCATTAAATTGAACACATTTATGTCAAAAGTTTTCCTCGACATCAAGGTAATTTGGCTTAATCAACAACAATCAATATAAATCAATGTGCGGAGGGAAAGGAAGAATGCACCAATAACAAACAGGTGATATAAATCATGTAGCCAATCCCAAGGCTCGGTGGATTTGGCTACATTACTTACTGTGATATCAACTCAAGTCATAGCAGCATTTGGAAGGATCATATGGCTGTGACAAATGATGTCAAATCTAACATAAAAGTGGACAAAGTAGTGGTAAAGTTTACTAAGTAAACACAGTGGGATACTCTGAAAACTGATGACTTGGGGTAGGAAAGTTCTGATATGTGGACAACTTCGCCACACAATGGCACTTTTCAATCAAACTGTAATCTTCCAAATCCACCACTGGTTTCTACAGGCTTCAGTTGCAAATCTAAAAGCACCAAAGCCTTAAGTCTGACCCACCCCTACCCCTTTTTCTTCTTTAGATACATATCTCATCAACCTCTTTTCAGGTCCCCTTAAACTATATCTACAGTAGAGGTAGATTATTTTTATTAAAAAAAGAAAAAAAACATCAAACAAGCTACAACAGAAGTTCTAGGAATCCTATAACCTCCCAAACACTACCTCAACTAAAGAACAGGAAACAAGTCAGTTCAGGCATATTAGGGTAGAGTCCAGTTATGAATGTTGGTTAACTGCTATAACAGCTGATTTAAAACAGTGCTATTTAGAAAGAAAAAAATCCATTCTTTGGGCTAAGCGCCTGAGCACAATCTATAAACTAGATACAAGTTCTGAAGTACTTATTACAAATATTGCCCTTTTCTCCTAAACATTAAGTTCAACGAATTTGATCATGTTTGCACTAAGTAGTTAGAAGTGTCCTAAAGAAGCAGACAATTCAACCTTTTACTACACTATACACACTACTCAGAGACTCCTATTAAACATGATAAAGCCAATAAAAACATATAGAGAGAGAGAGAGAGATGAAAAGGCTTGAACAACTATTCTGTGTGTGACTTCATAGAAGATATATAGTTCTGACATACTTTCCAAGTGCTGTCAACTTCAGGAAACATGCTAGTATCACTTCTTCCACCACCTAATTGAAATATAGAAACATTTCATATGTGGGAAACAATGACCTTGTTTGCGCAAAGACAAAAATGTGTGCGTGTGTGTGTGTGTGTGAGAGAGAGAGAGAGATGCTAAGGCATAATTTAACTAATAAGGTACAAAAAGAAAAAAATTGTCAGTGTTTCAAAGGACATATCCATACATGGAACGACTCCCACTAGTATTGATATGTATAGAACTAACAACCATTGCAAAGCAAACAGTTATCACATGCCAATGGACCAATGGTTTATTCCTTTCTCAATGAACATGCAAAAAAGAAAAGATATTGAAAAAGTTGGAGGAAACAAGTTCATAACGAATCATAAGGGGGAAAGGTACAATAAAAGAATGTGTATATCGTATTATTACAATCTTAGAATAAGTGTATATCATATAATTACAATCCTAGAATGAAATATAATAAACTTGTATTTTTTATGCCAACACATTGATATTCTTCAAAGAAACAATTCCTGGACCATTTTAATTTACCTGATATGGAGTCCAAAGCCAACAAGTCATAATCTGAAACAAGACCAACCTGCAGCAACAAAGGACCTTACATATCATGTCTTTAATATTAAGTAGAGGTGATTAGTGTCACTTAACTGGGAAAAAAAAGAAAAAAAAAGAGAGATAAATAAAATGAGGAACTCGGGCATCACATAAAAATTACAAATCTTTAAATGCCTTAAACCTTGTAAAATAAAAAATAAGGTTATTTGTTTGAATGATTGTAAACCGATTTTTAAGAAATCACAAGTGGAGGGACACCATTTCATAAATACAAGCATGCAACTGACCCTGATATCACTATATCAGTTGCAAGGCTCAATCACCCACCCCAATTTACAACTTAACCATTAATGCTTCATGATCATAACAAAGTGATGAAATCTGATACCAAAGCTCAATACAATATCCACCTTATGTACCTACATAAATGTTAATATGGATACAGTAACATATGAGCTAACAATATCATTGACAATGGATGGTTAAAGAAAAATTACCAATTTCCAATTGTTATCAATGACGGGAAAACCAGTGATCCTGTTCTCCACAAGCATTTCCAGAGCTATTGCACAAAGACTATCACATCATAATCTGAAAAAAGATGTGCCGGCACCTAATAAACACATTTTGAGTATTTTCGGTACCTTCATCAACAGTTGTTGTAGGCTTCACCACATGTAAATCCTCTTTTCTTGTCATAAAATCACCAACTGTGTACAATCCACTTCTAGGCTGCAAATGAACACAAAGCAATCCAATGCAATTAAAAAAGAAAGCACATAATGTATTCAATCCCTATATAATTTCAACATTGATCAGTACATACTGTTCCCTTCCATTGCTAAATCAAACTGAAGATGCATAAACTCTACACATTTCTACAAACTGAATTTAGAATCTCACAATAATAAAACAATTCACTTCCTAACTACATAGACAAACAGTAACTAAATGAGCTCAGATTCATCAAATCCTACTATACAAATCAGTGTTGCTGGTAAATTAACCTTTGAATCATACAAAACCAACGATTCAACAAACTGCAATCGAAAAACTGAAATGAAATCAATCACCAGCAGCAAATACTACAGAAAGTAAAAAGGATGACATTAGATACCGGCACCGAGTCGTCCATCACGGTGCCGCTAGCGGCGATGGCGGAGGATCTACGGAACGCCGAAATGCGATCAGAGAGGTAAAAGGCGGTGGCAGCACGTTGTTTACGTCCTGAAAGATGCAAGAGCATAGACGGAGCATTGCAAGGAAAGGGGGCTGAAGCGGCGGTGGTGGCGGTGGCGGTGGCGGTGCAGAGGCGGAGGGATAGAGGGTGTAGTTGAAGAATCGAGTCCATTTTTGTGATTGTTTCTTGTAACTGACGAGCTCGGAACTCGACGAACTGGCTTGTTGCTGCTGTTTTAACTAATGTTTTTAAAAATTCGATTGAACACCCCGGTTGAGCCGGAACAGTCCGATCGAAATCCAAACCCAGACCCCAAGTTGACTGTTGACGGTTTGAAATATATATATATATATATATTGTAGATCTGTTGAATGGGCCTCTGGATTGCCCCGCAGAGCAGCCCAGGCCGCGAAATACTATTGGCCCAAATTCTGGGAAACTATAGCCTTAAAGTGAAAGCCCAACAATGAAGCCCACACATGTTAAATTAAAAGCCCACACTTTTCCAATAGTGAAATTGTGGTCTCACTCCTTAAGACAACAAGCTCTTGCTTTAAAGCATATTAAAGCATTGTTAGGGTGGTCACAACATAGATTTACATTTTTTTTTTATTCGTGCGCGCGCAAGGCATCATGAGGTATGTGGTATTAATGGCAGTTGCACGAGGAAGTAGGTGGATTGGAAGGCGATAGTTCGGCAAGAGTTATCATATTAACTTTCAAGTTTGTTGTCAAATCACATGAAAAACCTAGTGATGGAAAGGGGCAGTTGACAAAATAATTCATGTGGTCGTCTCAAGCATAAATTGCAAAATTTGTTAATTGTTTGTGCTCTTTAGGCTGAAGGAAAATTGGTGACAATATTTTGTTTGCAAGTTGAACTGCGACCTGAGCAACCCACAAGTTAGCTATGTTGGTGACAATGTTTTGATTGTTTGTTGTGTTCAAGACTTGTCTTGATTGGTTAGTCTCTATACTCTAAATTTGATATAGTTTTTGTAACCGTTTGATTTGAAATAATAAATTATAAAAAATTTGTCCTATAAAAACATAGATAGTTGATGAAAACAATAACTAGTCTCACTTTTAAATAAGTCTACTTTATCAAATGTTATTTTGAGACAAGCTTAGTAGAAAAATGTTTCTAACAATAATTAACCATGCTTTCTTTCAGGATACAAAAATTACTGTCCTTAAATGAGAACTTTTATAATTAGCAAATAATTTTGATTTAAACCAAGTCAAAATCACAGAGTATAACCAACAGTTTGACTCGCTCCCAACAATTGAGATTACAGTTACTACTACAATTCTTATTTTACTATTTTGCTTGACTTTTACGGTTGCAAATATGGCGGCAAATAAATGGATTCCAGCGGGATATTCATCACACGTGGGACCACAACACGTGTGATCCGGGTCCACACCAAACCCAACACAAATAAATAAAAATAATATAATATAATAATTGCGTGTCATCATCAAAAGCTAGGGTTTTGGCCAAACAGCAAGTCCTGATATATAGGGATTTTCGCATCTCTATAGAGAGAGCCCCGGTGCGGTGCCGCCACTGCTCTCCTCTCGTCTTCTCCCTTTGTCCTCTTCGATTTCAAGACTTTATCGCCGCCGATTAATCTCCGTTTCCGTCCGGCGGTTTCGATCTCCGGCGACCTATCCACCTATTTAGTAAAAACCCTAAAAGAAGAAAAACAAAAACACAAAAAAATCTGCAAGCAACGATGGCACAGGTTCAGGTTCAGTCGCTAGCTCCAGTTTCTGGTCCGAATGTGGTGGCTGCGAATGGCGTGGGCCAGTTCCTGTCCACCTCGCTGTATGTCGGAGATCTCGACTACAGTGTCACCGATTCGCAGCTCTACGACGTGTTTAACCAGGTCGGTCAGGTCGTCTCGGTTCGGGTCTGCAGGGACATGAGCACCCGCCGATCTCTCGGATATGGTTACGTCAACTACAGCAACACCCAGGATGGTCAGTGGCTTATATCACTCTGATTAATTTCTGTTGAAATTACTTGGAATGCAGATGGGAATTGGTGTGTAAATATATAATATTGCGGTGTTTTTGAATTTTTTTTGTATGAATTGTTGTCATGTTCTGGAATTTGTTTGGAAATTGGAAATCTTGTATTATCAGTCCTTATTTGGGAATGTTTGCATTTTTAGCTGCATTAGTGGTGTAATTGTTTATGGATTCTTGATGAAATGTGATTGTGTGTTACAAGTCATTAAAGCTTTTAGGGTTCTGAGCCAAGGAGCTCATGATCACTCTATTTAGGGATAGGGCTATATTTATATTTGATGTCAATTTGTGTTCAGGTACTTTTGTGCAAACTGATCAGCAATCTGTTGCCAGTAATATTTTTGTTGTAGTAGCAATGTAGGTTATGTGCTAGTATTTAATCTCTTAGAAAAGTCTAGGCTGTTTAACTTGCATTTCTATTCAGTTCAGTGAGGACACATGTGTTTGTTAGATTCGTACACACTGCTTTTGTTTTGTACCTTAGAATGTTGGATCTTGTGATAAGTTATTTCTCACCCCCTTTCTGGTGTGTTTGTTTTTGTGACAGCTGCACGAGCTCTGGATGTACTGAATTTCACTCCACTGAATGGTAGGCCGATCAGGATTATGTATTCCTATCGCGATCCTAGTATACGTAAAAGTGGGTCTGGAAATATATTTATCAAGGTATTTCATTCTATAATTTGGTTAATGATGTGCTGGAATCGCAGTAGTTTATATGTTTCTTTCTTCTTATGATAGACTATAATGTTCGTTTTATGATTCTTTCATTGAAGAATTTGGACAAGGCAATTGACAACAAAGCTCTGCACGACATATTTTCTGCTTTTGGGAACATCTTATCCTGCAAGATAGCCACTGATGTTTCTGGCCAGTCTAAAGGATATGGGTTTGTACAATTTGATAACGAGGAGGCTGCCAAAAATGCAATTGATAAGCTGAATGGTATGCTAATGAATGACAAGCAAGTTTTTGTTGGTCCATTCCTTCGTCGGCAAGAGAGAGATTCTACTACACATCAGACAAAATTCAACAATGTCTATGTAAAGAATCTGCTAGAATCAACAACTGATGAAGATCTGAAGAAAATTTTCGGTGAATATGGAACAATTACTAGTGCTGTAGTTATGAGAGACGGAGATGGAAAATCTAGATGTTTCGGATTTGTCAACTTTGAGAAAGCAGATGATGCAGCCCAAGCTGTTGAGGCTCTCAATGGGAAGAAGTTCGAGGATAAAGAATGGTATGTTGGGAAAGCCCAGAAAAAATCTGAAAGAGAAAACGAATTGAAAGGACGGTTTGAGCAGACTTTGAAGGAGACAGCTGACAAGTTTGAAGGACTAAATTTATATGTTAAGAACTTAGATGATAGCATCACTGACGACAAGCTTAGGGAATTATTCTCAGAATTTGGTACAATTAGTTCATGCAAGGTTTGTATTTTGCCATACATGTTGATTTTGGACTGGTAGTGCTCATTAATCTGTTTGATTTTTTCATCTGTTTGTGGTTTATATGATTCTCTCTCTCTCTCTCTCTCTCTCTCTCTCTCTCTCTCTCTCTGTATATGTATTGTACAGGTTATGTGTGATCCAAGTGGTATAAGTAGAGGTTCTGGATTTGTTGCCTTTTCAACTGCTGAAGAAGCATCCCGAGCTGTAAGCTTTTCTTATTTCCATCTGGTGATATTACTGCTCATCGGATCCCTTTACTTAGTTTTCTCATTTTGATATAAATATAATTTTTTTCATGTAGCTTGCTGAAATGAATGGTAAAATGATAGTTAGTAAACCACTATATGTTGCAATTGCACAAAGGAAAGAAGACAGAAGAGCAAGGTTGCAGGTGGTTATCCAATATTTATGTATATTGTAAATGTTTGTCATCTCTAACATGTATATGTGGTATTTTTTTCAAATGAATCTGGGAAAGTATCATTTTTAGACTGTCCAAGGCATTTTAATTCTTGGCGCACACACACAAGGAATGTTCTGAGTTGGATGTTGGATTCTCCTATAGGTCTTTGCGGCCTTTTTCTTTTTCTTCATGGAAAATAGTTCTCATACTATACAGAATTTGCAAGTATATATCTTATACTCCCCCCCTAACATTGTTTTAGGAATAGAAAATAGTGTTAGAGCACTAGTTCACTGTGTTTAGCTGAAAGCTAATACAATGAAATATTTTCAGAGAAGTGCCAGAGTATTTTTGTATGTTTAATGGTAACTAATTTGAAAAAAAATAAAGCATTTGTATTTCTCCTTTTCCTCTCTTATGAGCTCTTGTTATATTATATTGCTATCTTAAATATATGTTCTATTGTGATTTATTCCTGAAATTCTTTGCATTTAATGTGTTCTGTTTTCTTACAGGCTCAATTTTCTCAAATGCGGCCTGCTGCAATGACACCTGCTGTTGGCCCCCGGATGCCCATGTACCCCCCAGGTGCTCCAGGGATTGGACAACAACTATTCTATGGTCAAAACCCTTCTGCTATCATCCCTCCCCAAGTAACACAAACCTATCTCTCACATACATATAATTATTAATTATGCATCAGATAGTTTCCCTTGGCATGCTTCATCCTTCATAAAATAAAGTTTCCTATTGAATGTTGCATTGATTAATTCCTTTTAGTGTATAGATGTTGAGTTTCTCACGTCGTTTGTGATTACCCTTTTTCACTTATCTGCAGTAGGTCAAATTATGATTGCCTTGGTATTTGAACATGATATTATGCGAATTACTGAAATATATTGTATGTTTGTCTGCACCCTTGGTTTCTTCTTACTCTTACATGTTCTTTGGTTGGTTATTGTTTTGCAGCCTGGATTTGGCTATCAGCAACAACTAGTACCTGGGATGAGACCAAACTTTTTTTTACCAATGGTTCAGCCAGGTCAGCAGAACCAGCGTCCAGGTGGCAGGCGGTCTGGAGCAGGGCCGGTGCAACAAACACAGCACCCCCTTCCACTAATGCAGCCACAGGTAGCTTTCATTTTATTTAGTTGTACCATTTTGGTTTAATTAATTAAAGACGCTTATTCTGGTTATTTATTTAATATTTATTAATTTTTTTGCTATTATGTTGTGTATAGATGATGCCAAGGGGACGTGTATACCGTTACCCTCCTGGGCGCAACATGTCTGATGTTCCCATTGGTGGAATGGCCGGAGGCATGCTTCCGGTTCCTTATGATATGGGCGGAATGCCATTCAGAGATGCTGCAGTTTCACAGCCAATGCCAATTGGTGCCCTTGCCACTGCTCTTGCAAATTCACCACCTGAGCAGCAAAGGACAGTATGTTTCTGCATTGTACACTCTTCGAATTGAATACTGTTACAATACTTGATGTTGGAACACCTTGGTAGCAGTAGGAGTTAGCCATTTTGAATCCCAATTGGTGTTTATGTTTTTTTTTTCCCCTCGGCGTTTCGTATGACCTTTTGTGCAGTTGCTGGGGGAAAACTTATACCCACTTGTGGACCAATTGGAGCATGATAATGCAGCAAAGGTAACTGGAATGCTTCTAGAGATGGACCAGACTGAGATTCTGCACTTGCTGGAGTCACCAGACGCCTT
>JAYMTE010002843.1:0-10573 GCA_036897545.1 Pelargonium fulgidum
ACTATAGAATAGCCAAAAGTACGAAAACAAACCATAAGGGCCCCAAGTGAAAATGAACCTTACTATAAGAGTGAAAACTGTAATTACCCCGAATTAGAATAAAACACGAAAAAACCTAATTAATATACACTTGAAATTTATATTAGATGCGTGTATGGTCGTGTCTACAGGATGATCATGCGTTTTTCTCACTTCGCGATCCTGCATCATTTTCTGTGATTGTAACTGACTTCTATCAAGCTCCACAACCCAACATTTAGAAGTAACAAAAGTTGTCAAAATCTAGTTTGAATTTAGCATAAATATATGGCATATATGCATGCATATTCTTCACGAACAAACAAACAAAAAGAAGATATATATATATGTTTTGTTTTCATTTTTTAAACTATCAAATTACAAATATGCATGCAATATGTTCGTTGGTCCATCACTTAACAATGTCATTTTCATAAATAATTGTTATGGTTGATTGATTGTACATTTGTACATAATTTTATATAAGATGTGGATCTATGGAACCACCACAATATTTCATATTAGTTTGTTTTCTGTTTCTTGGATAATCCAAGAAATTATCTATGATATATAAATTTATTTCTTATTTTTCCTTTTCTTTAGGGTTTTCTTATTGTCAATGATAGGTAAGTCCCAGTTGAAAAAAATGGTCTTTCAGTTTTCCAGATTTGCTTTCCATTTTCAAGAATCTGAATCATCCACTGGTCACTTTAAGAGTGATACTAATGCATGTGTAAATCAGTAAATGTGTAATTGGTTTAAAACAAAAACAAAAAAGTCTTTATATTTTAGCCTGGTACTAATAAGTTGTAAACTTTCTATTAGTAATCAATTACTGTTTATAAAGGTGTATTTGGTTTATCCAAGCGCATCTCGAGACCATTTCTTTCTATAGATGATCTTAACAACACATTCTCATGTCGGTTCAATATCTATATATAAGAGAAAGTCTTTTAGGTTTTAACCTCAAAATTTGCCTGGTTAATTTCATCAATGAACGAAACCACAATTTATTAACTAGCTAGTTATGTGGAGGTGACTCTCCACGGCCAACTTCTTCAAAAGAATATCAATGCCCCGGTCAAGAAAGTTGAGGCCAATAACAAGTTTGTGATGTCTTTAAATATTTATGGTTGCATGCACACTACCCTCATGTATTCTAACAAGACTGATAGACATATATCTTCAACGTACGAAAAACTACCAAAAAAACATGTTCAACTTATATTTTATCTTAAATAAATTATTCTCACTTTATGGTAAATCTAAACATAATGCTTTATAAGAGCACAATACTACGTGTTTTGCAGGAACTGGACGATGAGAAGCTAATTAACGGTTGAATCTTCGTACGTGCATTTCGGCTTTTCCTAAACTAGGTAATTATACTCACAATGAGATGGTAAATGGGTAATTGTATCCTCATTGTGATGGGTTTGGTGAAGTGAAAATGGAGTTTGTGGTTGGTACTTGCTACTTTGGGAGTCAATAATATCCAAACATGTACATGATTAGTTGTTATAGATTATGCATGGGTCCAATCCACAACAATCCCCTTAGCATCTTGCTAGCAAATTCTTAAACACAAAGATACAAAAGGTCAAAAGACACCACAATAATCCCAACTCCCAAGTGGCATTTTAGAACTACTTTTCAAAAACATGTTTGGTGAGTTTTGTTGACTTTTTTGATCCAATATCTAATGCCCATTGACTCATTTCTTCCTTATCAGCAACTTCAGTGAGTGATTATTAAACAAATATGGTCTATCAATCATAAACCATTCAATGAAAAGATAATGTACCATACAAATTTTGATTCAACCAAGTCCTTTTAACCTACAAATTTTTTGAGTTAGGATGATTTGTCTATATATTCAATTTTTTGTTGTCGTTATTTGATTGACACATGTAATAAATGATGCGATGATAATTGTACGTATCATTTGAATTTAAACTTTTGCTCAAAAATTTGATAAAAGTTTTATGTGCAAGGCTATAAAAATGACTTTAGAATATGATTCTCATTATTAATTGACATTTTTATTTCTTTTTTTTAATATTAATACATTATATATATGATGATAAAGCTTCTTTTATGCTTAATTTATTGATTAAATGATCAAATATAAAAATTTCAATAGTTTAAAATCAAAATAGCATTCAATAAAGAGAGAAAATGAGACAATTATTCTTCTATGACCATCTTTTCAAGTTTGATTGTTTGGAATTGTCCCACAACAAATTCCAACTATAAAAATTGTTTCACTTAAAAAAACATTTCTTCGAGCTTGTTTTAATTTATTGATAAATTTTAATTTTAATTTGCACATAGAATACTAATTACTAAAACGAATATGTGGTTGATTGGTCAATTTTCTTAGAATAAAGTACTATATGCAATATATAATCAATTACATAGATTGTTTCAACTTATATAATAATAATTCAACGTTTACGTGCTACTGAATAAATAAATTCAAAGTTTTTATGATAAAATATAAGTAAATATATAGGGTAAATATAATAAGGTAGATGGAAAGAGGATATTATGAAACCAAGTTGCACTTGAAATGCTCACAAAACGGCTAGTACTTAATTTAATAATAAGTAGATTGATTCAATGAACTTATGCTGTTAATTTAACTAATTGGTCATAGGGGTTAATATATTCATCATTTTAAGATTTAAAAACTATTTTTCAAAATTAATTTTTTTGAAAAAAAAAAAAAGGCACGTGGGTAAATATATGATGAGGTTGGGTTGGTTGGTGGAGGAAAAGGACAGTGTAGCCAGTGGCAAGCCACCGACGGCGGCGGCGGAAGAAAGCGGACAGTACTGCCAACGGTCAAATGGAACATGACACTCCTAGTAATTAGGGGGTCACAAATGTTTGGGTCGGGTTGGTTTTGGGTTGATGAACTTTAACCTGACCCTATAGAGTATTTGGATATGACGGATTTTAGGCATAAAACACATTTTTTTTTGGGTTTGTCCGATTATAAAATTCTACATCATATCCGAACCTAACCCGATCCGTTTTTCAGGTTGATAAAAGCATACTCGAACTCGACTCGAAACGGGATGGGTTTCAGGTAACTTTTTTCCAACTCTTCAAGTAACAAGTATTCTTAATGGGTCCAACATTATTTTGGCGGTATCTGATTGTCACATAAGGCACCGACTAATTCAGATTTGAGTATGTAAGAATTACAAAGATTGACAAAAATTGTATCAACGTAATTGTAACATTAAGTTACTTCAATAGTTGTATATTAATTAGAGATGAAAAATCGAATTGTGAGTAGTTTTTTTTTTTTTTTAAATTTTTTTTCCCCAAGTTATGGTTGTTGGCCACTTGTTGGATTGAATTTGAATATAGTTTTTATTTCAAGCGAAAATGTGCCAATAAGTGATTAGAATTAAAAGTTAAAATATATTAATAGAAAAAAAAACCATTGGACACATTAACTAACTGCACCTACTTACACATATTTTACCCAAATTTAAATAAGCACTAACTTGGTCATATAATTATTTTACACACAAACAATGACATACACCATACTAATAAATTATTAGATAATTATGCACATTACACATATAGAAGAACATCAAGTGTACAAGCCAATCATTGGGTGTATTTTTATTTGGTACTATATACAATATACAAAGATTTAAATAATATTTTTGTGAATGACTTGTTCCATATATCTAGTTTATATGCTTGTGGAAATTGGTTCCAATTTTGCATGACAAAATAGGTAGTACTTGACAAACTACAAGTTGCAATTGCCAACTCAAACCATGTTTTGCTTTCTTAAATTTAAGAAACTTCTTGGAAGAGTGAAGAAGCAAGACAAGACCAACTCAATTTGAATATTAGTATTTAACTTTGATATGTTCAGCTTGACTATTTTGTTTATTCCATTTATTTTAGTTCAAGTGTTTACCCTAATTTGTGATTTGTTTAATACATTCATTACATGCTTGATTGGTGTTAGAGCTTGATTGGAATTCGATTTGAAAAATATTGCTCAATTGGGTAGGATTTTGTTTGGGTACAGTTTGAAAATACGTAAACAGAATATGACTCTGAAAAAAGTGTTTAAAATTTTTGCGGAGAAGTTCAACCAGACTCGAAATTTTGATCAGCTTTTTCAAACTCAAAAACTAATGGAAGATAATTAATTGAGTAATTGAGGTTGTAGAATAACCAATGTTTGCAATAGAAATATACTGAAATTAGAGATATTCCTTATAGTCATTTCTCAGTTAACACAATGAAAAAATACGTGTTTTCAGCAATTTAGGATAATTTCAAAAAAGAAAATAAGTGTGATAACTATCTCTAATTAAGACATACCAAGACAAATTGGTACAAGTTTCACACATCATATGTTACTCGAGCCAACAAGCCCGCAGCGTAAAATCTAATATAATCCGACCTATATTTTACGAGTCAGTAGAATTTATCATACTAAATTACTGAATAGATTGGATCTACCAAATATGTTTAGTTTTACAATAAAATATAAAATTTAATATAATCCGAGCTTCTTTCAAATTCAATTTTTAAAAAATGGAATCCGATGAAATTCCATCCGTACACTCTATCGTCACTGCTCATCAATAGGTAGCAAAAAATCAATTTGCGAGTTAGAGCCCATCAGGTTTTGGACCATTTTTTCATTTTGGGCTTAGTAAACATGGGCATTTGATCTAGCTATTACCATAGGCCCATTAACATGAGGCTTGGGCTTAACAGGCCCAACAAAACTACATTGTGTATATGAGTCAACATGTAAAATACTTAATGGGCTGCTAATGCTATAGTGTTGGGCTCAGATGCAAAAAGAAGCCCATACCTCTTTGACTCCATAACATATTATATAGCCCAATCCATTATTACTCATTTGAACAACGAAGTGTCTCGCAAAACATCCCACATCGACAAAACAACAGTTCACGACCTTACTTGAAGTCTTGAACGTGATCTGTTTATAAGCTCGTGCTCCTCACTTTTTTGCTATCATATATTTTTCTCAACTAATGGGTGCGCTAGCTATAGAGGATCGGTTCTAGCCAAAATTTGTTTGGCTAGGATGGTCGTGCGCTTGTCTGACAGACTCCTTCCTTTTTTGGTATCATATATTTTTCTTTTGTTTTGATGCTCTTCATCGTAATGGGTGCTGTAACTTGAAATTTCAATTTCGAATGAGAATGGTTAAGGTGTGGTAAAAGCTATAAAAAAAATTAGTATGTGATTCTAACCCATCAAATGTTAAAACTACATCATAATGTTGTGTTAAACTTGGGTACAACTCTCATACATTTTTTAACATTATAATAAAAAAAATAGCATGTCATGCAATTTGTACCACCAAAAGTCATACAAAATTTGATACATGATTTAATGTATATTTGTACATCATACAAAGCTTTGTATGCATTATTTTAAATGTGAGCACTAAATTAATTATTTAAGAGACCATGTACATGAGTGTGTTTTTGCTTTACAAGAGTACTTGAACTAAAGTAGCCAAAAAGCAGTAGCTTTGGAGCTCTACTTTAGCAGCAAAATGTTGAATGAAATTTTTATTCACTTTGGGCTAAGCAACACTCAACTTTCTAGTTCTTCTATGTCTCCCTCAACCAGTCAATAATTTGGCAAACATTTTGTTGCTATTATGAACTCTCAATTCATGGGTTTAGCGTAAACACAAAACATGCATGTTGAAAATAATGAAATAACCAAACACCATCACAAAGACCTTGAAATCTGAAAGTACAACCTAAAAATTGATCGAAGTGGAATAACATTACATTAGTTGACCCGTTTAACTTGAATTGTGCGAGTTTCACCTCAATCCGTGAACATTATCATTAAAGCTAAAAAAAGTTTCATCTCCTACAAAAATTTACTCTACACTATTCAAGGGTACCCATGAAATTAATAATTTGAAAAATCAATATATCATCTACATCAATAATGTCAAATTTATGAGTTGTGCTCCATCTTCACCACCATCCCTATCCAATCTTAAGTTGGCATGCATGAGAAATAAGATGGGTCCAATATTTGTATTTTACTACCAACAAAATATAATTATTGACAACATTGTTGGGTACAGGTTGTGTTGGGTGGACTGAGTTTGGAATGCCGCCAATGATCTCAACATCAAATATTGAATCCAATGTAACACACACTTTCTTTATTTTGTGTGTCTTATTTTCCCTCAAATATTTAATTAGTCTTATCATTAATTATTTGGATTAGGCAGATAGGAACCAATCAAAACATACTTTTTTATATTTATTGCTTTTATTTTTGGATAGGAAGAGAATTTAAAGCAAACTCCATCAATGATCAATCTAGCTAAATGGCTAGGGTTTTGGATGAATATATACTAAAGTGCTATAGCTTTAGAGTGTGAGTTATAAATAACTCATTCTTAGTGGCTAAAAAAGCTTGCAAAAAATATTCCATGGTCTCTTTTATGAAATTTAATTTGTGCATATTTTTGCTTTTTCTTTTCTTATGTAGAAGAGTTTTGAGCAATCTCAAACTTCTTTTCTTGATGTTGTGTTATATGTCAAGTTGAGCCAATTAGCCAAATGTTTGTCTTGATTGGGTTTGATTTCAAGACTAGTTACTTGAAGTACTGGCTCGTCGCGAAGATTTATTTATAATAATACAATTTTGTTATTGTTTCTTTTAAAAATGATTTCAAATTTGATTTCGTGAACTGTTTAAAAAATAAAATCTTCTTTTAAATATTAGAAACAAATTTAGAATGAGAGTAGCAAGATAGATGTTCATACAAAAAAAAAATGTTGTCTTAATAATTTTGTCTTGTATTTTTTAAATATTTCACATTTGTCCTATAAAATTCTAAAATTTGTCTCTATTATTTTATTAACATTTTGCTGAGTCGAAATTATGGATCCGTTCCCGATGATCGCATAAACTTTTGTTGGAATTGCCAACAATTAGATTAGCCTTAAAAGAGAAGTATTAATCATTCATTTTTGTATCTCTAGTGAAGTAGAAGTCAAATATTTTGCTTTCATAATAAGACACGTGTTGCATGGCTGACTTCCGGTTACGTATTTTTGCATGGTTGATTTGTGTCCAAATAATATATTATTATTATTATTGAAATTAATAGTAAAAAACTTAGCTAATTGCCAATATATTGATTGATTATATGCGTAATTAAGAATGTTGTGTTGTTTTCAGAAAAAAAAGAAAAAAAAAGAAAAAGAATGTTATGTTGGCATATTATGAGGAAGTATCAATAATTGATCACTACATAATTCCACCACCTTCTCTAGCTTATCTTCACCACGTAAAATTAAACATTTAAATTGCAAGTCCTTTTCTAGACTTTGTCCAAGATCCAAAATTTAGTGAACATGATTTTACTCCATATAGGTACGTAGACTAGTTATTCAAATGCGTATTATTTTAATCAAGTATTTCTCTTTCGCACGTCAAATATACTATACGTATTATTTGTACGAGATAAATAAAACATCTGATATTTTAGAAAATAACTGCATATAGAGATTTTCATATAACTTTTAATTATAAGTAACAACTGTAGCAAACAAAGAAAACCTTTAAACAGTGCAATAATATATAATAAAATTTAAACATTATGCATATTTATGATACATATACTTTAACTTATAAAAAATTCTACACTATATTAATTGTGAACCAAAATTATAAATAAAACACCTATATGCATATTTATGGACATATATATGTTTGAGGTTATGCATGCCTAGGAGGGTTCATGGAAGCACATAAATAAATAAACACATGTTGTATTATTTAGTGTTTTAATAATAATAATTTAAAAACATGTAAGACCATCTTTTTGCAAGTGGAGATTGGAGGAAACTTACCATGAAAGAAATTGAAATTGGCATGAAAAGTGTCTTCTTTTGCAACCTAGCTAGCTTTTCCCATATTCAAGCAGCCTTCCTTGTTTCAAGCTCATGGTTTTTGGAATCTAACACTCCAATTCCCAGCTAGCTCCCACAACACAGTACATAGTACAACCCTTGTTTTATTTTATTTTTTATTTGGAAAATATTCCATTTTAATATCCCAATTTATTCTATTTTAAATTGACATTCAATCTAATTGTTTACCCGATTGAACCGTCTAATTATATGTTATTTTATTTTAAATTAGTCCAATATTATATCAATATCGTCAAATTAGACTGATGTTGCAATTTTTTTAGATATTTTTTGTTGGCGTGACAACCATGTGACGCTTAAGTTAGCGGAACTTACGAATGAGACCATTAAAGATTAACAAAATTGTGTAATTGAGAGATCAAATTGATATGATGATGATTCAAACCCCATTTTTTTTCATGTCCCTCATTTACTTAATTGGTATAATTATAAAATGGAATATATGTTTTTTTTAATATGATTATAGATTTACTCTCATTGTCTATCAAATCCTTGTGCTTTATATGAACTTTATTTTCAACCTGAAGAATCATTTTTGCATATAAATTATGCCTCAGCTAGATCATGCATTTCTAGATTAGTGTAATTAATTTTGAAATCTAGCATAAATCCAAAGCTTGACAGAACATTAATGAATTTTGTATTTTGATACATTACAATAAATATTACAAAGAACTAATTGCAAGTAACAATTTGTTTTTATCTTCTCCACTAATAAAAATTTTGGACTATAAAATTGAATATATTTATTTTACTTCATTTTTAATATTTGACCATAACCATCATATACATAACTAATGGTGCATATTCATGTCAAATAAAAAAATAATAATAATAATAATGTTGCATATCTTTTAGAAAGTCTTTTTGGTTTGTTCATAAATATTATTTAGTAAAAAACCTTAGGTGAGATGGATCTATTACAAGATCTTGTAACGTATAAAGACAACAATTACAACAACATTTATCTCGTTCTCACTATAACAGATTGTTAATGGTAAAAAAAAATTCTAATTCTCATGAACAAATTTAACAATTTTGGTAATTGTATGAACGGATTAATACAAGATGCAAGTCTATTTTTTTTTAAAATGTTTGAATAATAGTTTTTGGAAAATCTCCAATTATTCACAGTTGATATATATTCAAAACATGTGCCAATAAAGCATATAAGCTACTGCACATGTATATATAACCACTAAACAATGTGTGAAATGAAATCATCCAAAGATTTCGAAAACAATAAAATTACTCCATTACACATCGTTGAACTGCGTAACAGATAAGAAAGATTTTGCACATTTTACATTAAAATTTAAAATATGACCCGATTCAAATATTTCTAACACATATTATTTTTCATCAATTTGAACCCGAACACACAACTATATCTATAGATGGGTAAAAAGTCTTAAATGTGATCAAACCCTGAATCGGGTTAAATCAGTACTTTGCACTAAAAAAATTGAATCCGAACAACAATAATAATAAATTTAGAAAGAATAAAATAAGAGCAATGTTGTATGTACAAAATTTTGTACAAAAATAATTGTACAAAATGATGTGTCAATAATGAGATATGACATATCAAAAATCATATTAGTTACTTGACCAAATGACAACACGCTACGTGTGCAGTTTGTCTAATAAACCGGACGCTCATGCTAGAAATTCATGGAAGGGTGGTGGTATCATATATGTCGGGTTGTTACTCTTTATAATTAATTTTAAACTACGAAAATAAAATATCCCCCACGTAAATTGCCACATCATCTTGTACAAAAGAATTCGTACAATTTTTTTTTATATTTAGCATTTTTCATAAAATAATGACAAACAAAGTATTTTTAAATGCTCCTCCAATTTCGGAACACCAATTTTCGTTGTCTACACGTATGTATAAATGTAAGGTAGCTAATGTCGTATTCAAATAATTACTCATGAAAAGACTATAATGCCCATATCCATACCCGTTATTGTACAAAATAAAGGACAAATTTGCAAAATAATTAGAGCAAAAAAAGACATGTGTCCCGCAATTACCTTTAATTTCACACTAAACCTAACATTTCACCTAAACTTTTGGCTTCTTTATACTTCTTTGTGTGTAGTGTGTTAACCACTACATCAATACTAATTTATAACGTTTCTTTGTGCATTATTTATTATAAAGTCATTCCAATCAAATAAATTTTGTGCAATTCAATTAACAAATTTTTTTTAAGAATTAATGTCATGTTGACTGAATATGTATATATAAGTTTTTTTTTTTTTTTTTGGTTAATCGAGAGTTTTCTTGACATTTATTTTAATTAAATTAAAATTTTGACGTAGGAGCCCAATGGATCATATCAGGGTTGGACCAAAAATGAGAAGTTCAGGAAGATACAGTGGTAGTTGTTGAGCAACCGATGGTGTTGGAGGCACGGGAAACTGGATAAAAAGCGGTGGCGGTGTTTAAAAAGAATCGTGGATTAACACAGGAGGAAGGGGAGATGACACTACAAGAAAACTGTTTAACTGTGACGGAAATCAGAGACGGACAGATTCCGTCTCTG
>JAYMTE010002844.1:0-10571 GCA_036897545.1 Pelargonium fulgidum
TAATAAATTATTCCATTTTGGAGTGATTGTGATAGAGTCATCAATATCTAAGTCTCTAGGATGGGCCAATGGAAGGTAAGGTTACATTTATGGGAGTGATTTTCCATTTGTACCTGCATGTTTTTGCTTTAAGTAGTGTCAAGAAGATTTGGGGTTGTTTTATATTACAAGATTTGGGGCTGTTTTAAATTCATATATGAACCCTATTTATATTTTGTAATCAGCCCCAATTTTGACGTTCAAGTCCAGCTCAATGATCAATTTATGCTAATATGATGTTTGTTCACTAGTGAAACAGGTTGTTTTCATTCTATCTAGTTTTACTTTTCTTGGAGTTATTTGATTACTGAGCTATTAAGAGGTATGATATTACTTTTTTCTTTGTACTTACAGTCATTTCTTTGTACTTATAGTCATTTCTTTGTTCTTTGGTTAATATGATGTTTGTTCACTAGTAAAACAGGTTGGTTTTATTCTATCTAGTCTTACTTTTTTTGGAGCTATTTGACTGCTGAGCTGTTAAGAGGTATGATATTACATTTTTTTTAAGACAAGAACCTATAATCATCCTATAACCAATCGTTTGCATGATTATGGGATTACACTTGTAGTGTGCGTAAACCATTGCAAGTGTATTGTATACATCTTATAACCAATCTCACACACATGTATATGCTTATGTTGTTTGTTTGATAGAACAATCATAATTACTTTTAGTGACCTTGAAGCTTACTTTATATTTACTTTTAGTGACATTGAAGCGTAGTTTATATTTACTTTTAGTGACATTGAAGCTTAGTTTGTATTTACTTTTAGTGACCTTGAAGCTTAGTTTTTGGCTAATAGGTTGTTATGGATAAAACTTGGATTCACGCTGATAGAACTAGCGATGAATACAAGGATGGAGTGATAAGGTTTATAGACCATGCATTTGCTATTTCATCTGAAGGGGGTAAAATTTTATGTCCATGCACAAAATGTGTTAATCAATCGTGGAAACATAGATCAGATGTTTTTGGTCATCTGTTGTGGCATGGGTTTAACAAGAACTACATGACATGGATTTATCATGGGGAAGAATCTTCTGCTAGAGATCATGTTCAAGATAGTCATGATTCAGGTGATGATATGGACGGGATGTTGCATGACGCATTTGGAATTCCAGAAAAGGAAAATGTGTGTGGTAATGCAGATGCTGAGAAGTTTTATAAATTACTCGAAGAGGCAAATGTAGAACTCTATCCTGGTTGCAAGAAGTTTAGTAAGTTGTCATTCATTGTAAGACTTTTCCACATCAAGTGTATGAATGGCATGAGCAATTCTGCTTTCAACATGATCTTACAATTGCTTAAAGAAGCATTTCCTCAAGGCGAGAAGCTGCCAAAGAATTACAATGAGACTAAAAAGATCATGAAATATCTTGGTCTTGAATATAAAAAAACACATGCATGTCCAAATGACTGCATGCTAGTGAAAGTGGACTAGTGAAAAAACAAAATATTCATAAAAGAGGGCTAGTGAAAGTGGTACGGTTGATGGAGATGAAATTGATACAAATATTGGCATTGATAGATCACTTGATGTTGCAAAACCAAAAAAAAAAAAAAACAAAAAAAATGATGAGATGCTCTATGTGCAACACCAAGGGACATAATAAAAAAGGAAGTCCAACTAAGAAAGAAACTATAAACATTGTTGAGGTAATAAGTGAACTTCATTAGTTTTATATGAATATATACATGAATGTGTATATTTCTAAGTTTTTATTATTAATTGCATTTTCATAATTTTGGAATGTGTCCTACCAGAAAAGTCATCTCAAGGTGAACAACAATCAAGTATGGATAGACAAACACCCGAATCAACTCAAAGGCAGTGGGAAAATATATTTGAAGGTTATGGCTTATACCAAAACTCATAAATTGGAGTGGCAATACTAAATATATGTTTACTTTTTTCTATTTGCACCTCTTGATTTTTTTTTTTTATAGCAGCACCTCTTGAATTTTAAGATAGTTTTAGTGTTCACTTTTCTTTTCTTTTCTTTTTTCTCTCTTTTTTACTTAAGCCTGGTCATTCAAATCAGTATTTGGTGAATGTTGGAAAAAAAAGAAAAAAAAAAGGTGTGTCAAACCTTAACCGGAATTTTCAAGAGGTAAAGTCACTAGAACTTGAAGATTTGGAGATGGTTATCAGAAAGATGGGGACATGGAGCATTGAGGCTCACTCACACATTTATGAACATTGATTTATGTTTCACCTCTTAAAATTTTATATTTTTAGTTGTTAATTTTTTGTACTTCTTACGTTTGAATTTTGCAAGATTATCGTATCAGACATGATTTTGGTTTTTTTATTAAGCTTTCGTCATTTTGAGTAGATTTAGTTGAAAAAATATGTGTTAGTTGTTTATCATTCATTTACAACAGTTTGATAGCTAAAAGTTTATATTAGAGCACACGTCAATCTCAATGTTTTTCTTTGGTATTATCTGGTATAAGATTTAGCATTCTTAGCTCTTTTTGTCATATTTTTATTTTTACCGCAGACTCTGTTACTTTGTTTTTTCTACTTGACTGCAGAGTAGAGCTAACTTTTTTTTTTTTAATGATTTTAACTCTTCAAGATATCTAATAATTTTCACAAGTTATTAATAGGCGACAATTTACACTTCTGATGGGATTTAGATCAATTTTTTTTGGGTTTGAATTACTAAAAAATAACCTAAATCTGATCCAAAATAGGTCAGATAGGTTCAGATTTAATAAAATTTAGTATAACAAAATGAGAATCTATATGATCCAATCTGATTCGTATTTTTCCAGTACAAATCCGATCTGATCCAAAAATTGATCGGATTAATTTTAGGTCATATTGTATTATAGAAACATTTTATTTTTAGCTTAAAAATACAAGAGTATTTAATCTCATACGAAAACCTTAGTTTTCCAAATAAATCATAGTCAGCTAATGACTGTATTATTATTTTTATTTATATAAATATATGTCATTATTTTTGGATGGAAAATCTAACTGAGATTTAACTGTATATCGAATTGGTTTAGTATACTTCAATCATGTACCAAATTGGACAGTAAATTTTCTTACAAACTAAATTGAACAAATGAAACTTTAAAGTGTACCAATTTGACCATTTTCTCAATTAATATTGTGTTATTTTTTGTACTAGCCGTTCAGAAGCTTGGCTATAAAAAGGAGTCTAATATTAGTATTTTAAACTGAACAATCATACTTCATTCCAATTTCCTAAATTCCCCATTTAATATGAGAGAAATTTTTTTTTTCTAGTGTAGTTTTGAATCAATTTGTGTGGCGCAACACAAATCGAGAATTTTAAGAGGGCTAATTTATCCTGGGAAATGTCGAGGTTCATAGTCTGCCATGCATAAACTCGAGCAGTGCCGCGAATGTTTTAAAAAGAGCGACCTAGTCCGCGACTCAACACATCAGTAACGAATTTAAATTAGGTTTATTATTTTGTTTTCTAACATATAACATAAGTATTGCTAAATTGAATATGTTGGTATATATGATGTTAATTATTTTGTTCATAATTTGATCGAATTACAATTAATCGAATGTACACGATATCTTATAAATAACTATTTAACATATTTTTTTATAAAAAAAGTTGTGGTATTATATATATCGGGTTATTATTATTTATAATTAAAATTATCTTCTGTTTGTTATATGATTTGTCACATCATTGCACGTGAAAGCAAAATTAATTATTGACAACCATATTTTAATGTTTGTGGGGAATGATTTTTTGTACCAATATTATTTTGTATGCAAAATTAAAGAAGTGACCCAAATTATCAATCAAGAACAACCATTTAATGATGTTATTGTCTTTTACAAAAAGAAACACAATTGCTTATTAATTAGCTCAAGACTCAATTAATCACCAATTAATTATTTAACCATCACGAACCCTTCAAAATTTAGCCTCCAATCTTCTTTTCACTACAAGGGTGGTTTGAGCGGCAGCTATCTACACAATTACCCATTTTCTTTGCATCTGCACATCACATTAAATAAAAATATGTGAGTAAAAGATAAGTTTATAAAAAGAATTAAAATAAATAAATATTTTTGTAGAATCATAATAAAAATTCAATAGTATAATTACAAATTGATTTTAATTTTAACTTGATAAATTGATTTCATACGATGCACATAATGACCAAATTGAGAAAATGAATAGGAAAGAGACATACCATGAGCGATATCTACTCTAACGCATTGCTCCATTGAACAACCGAGTTTATAATAATAATTAGGATCAGTCTGATAATCATCCACCCCGCTTTGCTTGTCGGCGGACCCGTAACACTTCATCGCGCACTTTGCTGCACATGTCAAGGGCTTGGGGAAAAAAGAATCTGGAGAAATACAATTAGCAGCATAACATTTAGCGTAACATAGCTCAAACGACTTATCTGCTTGAGCTTGATGATTACTCATCATTATCATCATCACGAAGATAGAGACTACAACTTTCACTTCTACACCTAATCCTTTCATTTTTGGGATCAGTTGTGTGGATTTTTCACTTAATTTGTTGTTTTTTTTTAATGAAGTTATTGAGCACAAAAGCTTTACCAAAGCACTAGCTTGTTTATAGTAGTAGGTTTCCACATGTATCAAATTAAACATAAATTATAGGTTTAATTTCTCATTTATGAATAATAACAAAATGTCATTTATTCATTTATGCAATATATGAGAATCTCAATAGTAATTAAAACTATATTTATGAAATTAAATCATAGTTTTGGTCCCTAATTTTGACTCTACTTTAAAATTGATATGTTCTAAGGTACCATTTGGATTAGGATTTTTGGTTTGGGAATGAGAATGAAGAATGAGAATGAGAATGAGAATGAGATTCTCATTTATGGTGTTTGGATTAGAATACATCCATTCCCATTTCGATTCTCATTCACATTCACATTTCCTTACCCATGAGTAATTTGATTCTCACCTATGTTCGATGGAATGAGATTCTCATTCTCATTTCTTTACTTTTAGTTTACGATCTAAACTTTAAAAACTCATAATTTTGTACTCGGGTGTCCGATTGAGATAAAAAAATTTTAATCCTTATAAATTTTCGGGATGAACATTACTATGATTTTAATATTTTCAAATAATGTGTATCTATATCTGAAAATTCTGGAACAATAGAATCAAAATTTCAAACTAGTTTTGTATCTGAATTTCAAATCGGGTACGAATTTATACAAACGCATACATGCCCGCGCGCACACACACACACATGCATACATACATTTAAAATCAACTGTGATGATTCAAATTTTGCATCAAATTTGAATTTTTGTTTCAAAATTTGGATTTATAAACATAAATTTGAATCTGATCTGAAAGAACTTTGGATTAGATGGAATTGAATTTTAAATTTTCAGCATAATCTGATTCATCTTGGGTTCGTGTTGACTAATTCAATACGTTAAATTATCAAATCATGTTTTTTTTTTTAATTTCAAGTGTCTGCGAGTTCGGATTTAAGTTGCCGCTTCTATGTAATTGTAATGTTATGTTGCGTCTTATTATTATATAATTTATAACATAAATAAAAAATAGTGGAAGACTCGTGATTTCAGCGTTTAGGCCTGCGGCCGATGTGGGGCTTTTAATGCCGATTTCTTTAAGCTCGTGGACCATTTCAACATACATACACATGAACATTTCTAGTTATTTTAATCACGAATATGATTTTTTTATATATTTTTAAATGACAAGAATTTTTTTTTACATAATTATTTAGATATTTGTAAAAGTGTGAATAATTTGATCGGTTTCATTTTTAACATGTTTTTTTATTTTGTTAGTTAAATAATAAAAATTGAAAGAAAATGATTCTCATTACCAAACTTTAATTGATTCAAACAACATGATGAGAATGTGAATGATAATGGGAATGAAAAGAATGAAAATTCGAATAGAAATCATTCTCATTCCCATTAAAATTCTAATCCAAACGCAACCTAAATATTCTCAAATTTTAGCCCCGACACTTCAAAAATAATTGAAGCACTAAACATTTACAACTAGTTTTCTTAATGATTATCATGTTATTTTTTATTTATCAAAACCTTAAGACTATATCGAATCTATCTACTTTTTTTTTTAAATCATTCAGTTAAGTTTGGTCAAACAAAATTCAATAAAGTTTATTTTTTAAATAATAATTTTTAATTAATGCTTTAGGTCCATTTTTCTCAATTATTTATCACTCACTTAACTTCTCCATTTTTATTTTTTTTAACTTTTTTTTTGGTTGAAATTCAATTTTTCCTAAACAATTAGTCTGATTTGAGTTCTTTTTATCTTATCTGATACAAAACCGAACAGTGATAGACATAAACTCTTGTTTGAAAAAAGAAAAAGATAAATTGGTCAATTTGTGAACCGGTTCGTACCTACACCCCGAATGTCCATGTTAGGTAATCAACATTCAAATACCTGAGTTAAGATGTCAATAGGGTTGCGATACCTCATTAAACTCATATTATGAGTGAAATTTAATGAGATATCATTGATTGAACTATTTTTTCAAGTCGAATTCAAGGTCTCAATACGTCGTCTTGTCTTCTTTTACTCTAGTCAAAGTTATATATTTAGTCAAATTTCATTCCAAGTCAAGTCAAGGTCAATTCCAAGGATGGTTTCAACTTTTATGATAGACTTTGTCACTATGATGGCCATTGTCTCTATGGTGGTCATTGTCTATGTGATGGTCAAAATTGTCTCTATGATGGTCATTGTCTCTGGCTGAGGCATGCGCAGGAAGTACACCATCAAGTTGAGTCCTGGCCTGATGTGTGTCCGGGAAACAACCTTTGGCGTGAAAATGAGATTTTCACACAAACATATTTTAGTTAGGAATATGAGAATCAAATCATCAACGTCCACTCAAATGAAGAACGCATGAAGATTTGATATGAACACATGAGAGAGTTTTGAAATCCTTGAGAATAAGTGCTCAAATAGAAAAGTGATTGGTCATTTTTCTGGAGGTGTGAGGCTCTATTTATACACTTCATGCTTACCTGCCTCTAGGTGCCCTCTAGGTGGCGGTCATGGGGTGACGACCTGCAAACACTTCATTACTTCTCATGGCCCCCACTATATTGGGTATACACACAAATAAGGCCAGAGGTTCCTTTTGGTGGATACAAGGCTCTTGGGGAGATGTGACTTTCCACTTGGGAATGAGCAAGTGGCTAGAGGTGCATCCACGAACGAGAGGTGACCTTTATGAGTGGACGCATGTGTTCACGGATGGGTGAGAATATCCATGGATGGATGCACTTTGCGAGCAGGTGAGGGTTTTTTCATGCACCTCATTATTGTGAGCAACATGTCCATCCAAGCACCATGGTCATTCAAACACCATGGTCACCCGGACACTACAACTACTCGGGCATTTGACCTGGTTTGACTTCTCTCATACTTTTCTTCTGCCTTCAGGCTTTCTTTGACTAATTGAGTGAGCCACGTGTCACCCTATCATTGGCCAATTTATTCTTAATTTTTTATGGCGAATCAATCATCTATCCATTTAATTTACATGACTTAGTCTAAACTAGTTTATTTTACTCATATTTTCTTCTCTTATTAATAATATGTGCAAATTGCAATAACATTTGTACATTTTTTTTCCAACTCACTTGCAATTGCAATTGGGGTTCTATATGCATTTAATTAAAAGTGAAGAATGTTGTGATGGATTTGAAAGTCGTTATAATATTGTACGGGTAGAGTGGGAGTAAGTCGATTTACATAAAGTAATGTAAGTTTTTAACACTAAAACAACATAGTTTGAGTAAGTGGTTGAAAAGAATATCAAAAATACGTAGTTAATTAAAATTTATGCCACTTTCAATATGAAAAATAAATAATCAAAACTACGTAGTTTTATTTTTTTTTTCAACCGATTATTCGAAATGTTGGCTCCGACTCATCTTTGTTTTATCCATATTGTAATCATACATTGTTTTTTATTGAATTAGGTATTTAAATGGAAAATTTATGGGGCATTTAGTGCTAGTTATTTGATCCTAAATCATGCTAGTTGTGTCCTTATTCGCTCTGTTTTGGCATGAGTTTAGCCTTTATTTTGATGTAAGCATTAAAGTGATTTTTGGTGTTTATTGAGTGTTTTAGTGCATTTTGTCGCTTATTTGTGCCTAATATTACGTGTTTCTGTATTTCAATAAATTATCAGGTATGAGACATGGAAGGGAGCATAATACCAAAAATTGACAAAGGAAGTCGCAGTTCCAACGGCGCCGCAACGCTAGAGATTTAGCGCCGCAACGCCAGATTATTGCGCCCACGCTGCTGAGAAGTCTTCCACGCCACAACTTCAGTAATGCATCGTTGGCGCCGCCCTATCTGACGCCGACACCACGGCGCGGCGCCGAGGAGTCAACATATTCAAGATTTGAATTGAGTCAGCACATCAATGATTAGATCAAAATATTGACTAAAGAGTGAGGATGATGTGGCACTGCGGCGTCTAATCTCAATGCCGCAGCGCCGCTGTTCAAAATTGCCAATAAATAGAAGTGCCAAGGGATTGGGTTCGCCTCTCCATTCCTCTCTTGCTCGTGTGTTTAGACTCTCGGGACCTCTGCAACCCCTCCATCTCCAGCAACTCTTCTTTCATTTCCTAATCTTCATCGTTTTCTATTTTTCTTTCGTTATTAGTTATGTATGGTTGATACTTTGGTGAAAGCTTGTAATCATCATTATTGTGCTTAGGCTCTATTTTTGAGATTGATTACTTGCTGGATTTGATTTTAAGTACAATTGCAGTTTAAGTTAAGTTAGTTTTATGTACTTGTGTTTTATTACTCTTTTGCATATTGTCTGTTTAATTAGTTTTGTTATTTGCGTTACAATTAGAATGTTGTTCATAATTGTTGTTTTCAAAACTTCAACTATAATCAACTAATCCCCAAGTGATGGGGATGTAGTTGACCATAGGAGGATGGGGACAAATGTCGATTAATTGCTTAAGTGTAATTTTCACTAATTAAATGAGTACTATGGTGGTTCGATGAGTGCAAAGCCTCATTATGGGTTGGCCGCCCATTAACTCGGATTAGTAGTATGAATCTCGCCGGTAAAAATGGAGATTCATATAGACCGAAACACCTTATAGAATGACTCTTTGGAAGTAATATTCCTTTGAGCGCTCTATGACCATAAAAACAAGCCGAGTGTAATGCTAGGGAGTATGTGGGGCCCTTGCAGTTATATGTATGGGAACCGCAATGTATGCTTGTTGGACATTGGACAGCCTTGAAGCTTGATTGAAGCTTTTTGAAGAATCAGAGATTCGACTGTCAGTGCTTATTCCTCAGGTATTATCAGGTAGCCTACTCCTTTTGCTCATTCTCTCTCTCATGTGTTTCACATTGTTAAGATTTAGTGTCTTTTTGGGAAAATTCTGGTTGTGTTTATTGCTTAAAACCCATTTTAGTTGATAAATTTTAGTTGGATATTTGTTTAAATTTCATTATGGAACCAAAGAGATCAGGGTTAAGGTCAAATAGGATTGTGGGGTGTGATTCCATAACACTCCCACTACCCCAGTTGAATTGGAGTCATCACCTTTTTCATCAGAGGAGGTGGCTACCAATAAACCTGAGTCCTCATATGAAGAGAACCCTAGTGAGCCTTCTTCATGGGAGGAGGATAATGAGGCGGCGGAAGAAGCCCCTCATGATTCAGCCCCCTCGGAGGAACCTACTAGCTCCGTCAATGCCGATGGCAAAGACGATGAGGCGACTGATGAAGAACAAGCAGATTCGTCACCTGTTCCTCAATTTAACCCCTATTTCCTTGCGCCCGCCATTGCTTGGTCACATTGTGTTATACTCATGAATCTGTGAGTGAAACCCATTCCAGAAAGGGGCTTTTTGTGGTGTGAAGGGGTAGTGGCGACTTTTTAAAATCAAATCAGAACTTTGGGGTGGAATAACTTTGCTATGCATCCAACCAACTTATGTTCATATGGTATCATAAGGGAGTTCTATTCAAATTTATATCATAGCTCCTCGGACCCCAATTATTGTGAATGTGCATAGTGTGAACTTATGACTCACACCTCAAACACTTAATCATGAAATTGAAGGGCCTGATATCGACCCTAATTCTTACGAATTCTACAAGCTCTGTAACAAGAGCAAGTGGAATTTGGAATAAATGAGCATTGTCTTGTGTGGTCCATCGGACATGTTCACATTAGACAATAGAGGAACACCAAGGGTTGATAAGGTTAATCTCTATTTTGAGGCTAAAGTGTGGATAATTTTTGTTATCCCTAGAATTTTCCTAAGTGGGAACTTGTCCGAAATATCCTGCAATTATCCCGAAGGTTTATTAGCAACATATCCTTTAGTCAAAAGATATATATAATATAATTACTTAAAAGAATATATATTATAATACTGTATTTATTTATAATAAACAAATATATATATATTATTTATTATATAATTAATATTTAT
>JAYMTE010002845.1:0-10571 GCA_036897545.1 Pelargonium fulgidum
TTGGACCGAAGACTAAAACTTGGACTTGGACCTTTGGACTAAGAATTTGAACATTGACTTTGTCCTTGACTTTGGAAAAGAAGACCAAGACGACGACGTATTGACTGACAATTTTGATTTGGTAAAAAATAGTCAATCACTCTCAATTAGGCTAGAACCCCAAAAAATCTTCTAAGACACCATACTTCTAATGTGACTGACGTTCTTACTCAACCAAATTTTTACCTAGAATCTTGAAATCGACCTCATTTATAAAGAATCTTTGCAATGTGAATCTCATCAAGGCACAACGTCCTTATACTCCCATTATTTTAGCACGAGCAATAATTTTCAAAGACTCCACCTTGAGTTCCTCCTATTGGACACTTCTCTGAACTCTTCATCTTGAGGTATTTTCTAAGTAATTAATCAAGTATTGTTTAGAATTTGAGACATTTATTAAACTCCTCACCTCAAACCTCTTCACTAAGACCCCCATGGTCACTTTCAAGACGGGTTTGTTTTCTCTCAAAATTATCTAATTTTCAATATGTAACCTCTAATTGACTCTCGATACGTTCGAAACCACTCGACATGATAAATTAGGAAATTACTCAAGTAGACCATGCTCTAATTGATATACCATCATTGAGGTTTGAAACACTTCATGTTACACTCGGTTGACAAGCACATGATACATCTCATAAACGAAATATGTCATTAGTAATACATCGAACTCCACCCGAGGAACCAATAGATCATCAATAACCAAACACATATTGTCACATCATCACTATTGAATCTATATATGTTAGTATAAATAACCTCTCGGCCCTAAGAATTAGACTTTTTCTTCCACATCTTCAAACTTTATTTCTTTATTTCTCGCCAATTTTCACCTCTACCGGTATGTGAAATCTATAGCAGACAATCCAGATCTGAACTCGCAAACATTCAAAATTTAATCTAATTAATTTATGAATTAAATTTATCTTGTAAAAACACGGAATTAGATCCGATACAATAAAAATGAAAAATATGGCTTAATTTTATCCGATCTCCCGTCAAATCAAATTAAATTAATTTTTATCATTATATAAAATAAAATTTGAAAGGTCACCTATTGACAATATGCTTTTTTCAATGCCCAAAACAAAGTATAGTTGACCAAGTCCAAAGCCACGTATGTTACAAGGAGATGAACCTGAATGAAAAGACGGATATATATGTTATCCATATTTTCAGGAAAGAAAAAATAAATAATCACCGGAATTTTATTGTTTACAAACGAGGGCATTTCAGAGGACTACAAAATGACACTTGCAAAGCGTGTGTGGTTCACTGCTGTGGGGTTGAGAGTGAGATAGTTTTAGGCATATTTAATTTTCTTATGACATAACATGGATAAGTTTTGGTAATAGCAAAGGTGTGTGTATGTAATAGAATTTTAGCAATTTTTTATTATGGGACAACTTTGTCCCTTTCTTATTCTATATTCCAAAATTCTAACTGCTCTCTCAAATAAGCCAAAGCCACAATGAAATTACACATATTGCCAATATAATGGATACAAATTGTATCCTCTGACTTCTGTTTTGGTGTGGCTTTGTTCCTTTCTTGTCTATTAAGGTATAGTTTTATCGTACGAGTAAAATAAGATGGTATCTTTCAAGTAAGAACTATCAATTTGTAATCCAGTACACATTTGCGTGAATTTGAGTTGCATAAAATCGAATTTTTAATTTAAATTTGTATATTCTGCGCCAAAATTTAAAAGTCAAATTCTAAGCATGAATTAAATATGTTAAATTTGAACCTAAACAAATTGGTATAAAATTGATGTTTAGTCGGTTAAGCATTCAATTTGGTTTTGGTTAGTGATCTGTACTAAAATTAAAAATTACGATAACCTATTTATTCTAGAGAAATACAATTAATTTTTTTTCTCAACATTAATAAATTATTAAATTATTTAGTACAATATAATAATAAAAACCCGAGCAAAACTGGGGAATAAAACTAGTTTAACACTTAAAAATGAAATTGATGGTTGATGTGTTTGTTTCCATTGGGGAGCATTGCATTCTAGTATTGACACCCATTATGAAAACAACATATGATTACTTGAATTACACAAAGGTGGTTTCTCATTGTATTCACATTTCTTGTGTGTCATAGTTTTAGGAACTAATGGAAAACTGATGTGTTTAACAAACTTGTTAGTTAAATTTGTCACTGTTTCAAATGCAAAATAAAGTTGTTTACTGTAAAATTTGAACATTGAGTAATAGTCCTGCAATATATCATGGAGTTGTTTCTCATTTTGCTTCAACTAGCAAAAACATCTTCAAATGTAATAGTGAAACATATCTTTGGTGCCTATATGCACTGATCTGGGTTAAACTTTCAAGTAACTGCATGCATCAAAATTCAACATATAGTTCAGTACTAAGGCCCAGAGTGACTGTTAGCTGTCTGTTCTCTAGACCTTCCCAACCCATACTTCAGATTACACGAACTTACAGTAACTAAACAACAAACCCAAAACCATATTGTTCTCTACATCAATAGATTGCAACAAAAGTTTGCCATGATAAGATAGTAAATTCATTCATCTACAGTATTGCTATTATAGGCCTCTTTAGCGGGAAGTACATCCACGCAATATCGCTGTGAGAGAACGTCAACTTGCTCTGTAAATGACTTGGTCCCCAAATGACCTAAATGATTGACCATTTGCTTCCATCGCTTCCGACAAACATCACCATCCCTATGCTCAAGAAGATTATCCCAATCCACATCTTCCATGCAACAAGCATCCAAGTTGACAAGTGCATCCAATAGACGGTAGTCATCTGTATCAGCCCAAATACCTTCACTGACCATAGGAGATGTTAATTGGTCATACCATTTATGGCAGCAAAGTGAATTGGTTCTGGTGGACAGCTTCTCACTAATTGCCTCCCAGGAAATGTTATCACGTAGCATGCCATGCTTGGATTGCTTCACCTCAGTCGCTTTCATGCGCAGATCTTGGTTCACCAAGTCAAATAAAGTTTGGTATTCATCTTGGGACCAATGCCCCTTCTTCATATTAGGCAATTTTATTCTACGCCAAGTATCCTTCAAGTGTAACCTATGTTTTCCAACTGCATCAGCCAGCATTCTCCAGTCTGATCCATGTTTTTCATGGAAATTCTTAACGAGCTCATAATCTTCAGCAGTCCATTTACGGCTCTCATCCCTTTCAAACAAAATATGGCCACGATAGTATACACTCTCTACAGGCCTCCAAGGTAAGGATGCTGCTATATCTTTCCAACAGTTTTTTACTTCATTGTGATTTCTACAGTGCAAAATCATGTCCACACCTTCTTCACCTAATTCATGCTGCTCTATATAGTCGTACACAGCTTTTTTAATCATCTCATCTTCTTCAGTTGTGAACCGTTTACCTCGTACTAAGCTATCTTTTTCAACATTCTCCTCATCACTTAGGCCATCTGTTGGAGGAAAAACTTCCACATGATCAGAAAAACTAACTCTTTTAGGTGTTTCATTTTCTATAGTATTGGTTCTTGGCACTTTTTGAACTTTGGCATTTGAACCTTCTTTATCTGGCTTGGTCTTCTTCTTCTTGCCTTTGTTTCTATCTCCCCCATTATCTTCGACTCCAGAGCTTACATTAACAGATTTCAAAGCCTCACCTTCATGTAACCCAACTCCCAAATCATCACTTCTTTTCTTCTTTTTCTTTTTCTTTGTATTCATGTCACTGATATTCATCTTGCTCTTCTGACCATCCTTTGAAACTTCATTAGCTTCAGCATTGCTCTTCTCATTCATCTTATCCTTCTTCCTGTCCTTTTTCCTTTTCTTCTTCTCCTTCTCATTGCCCATTTCCCTGGCTTCTGCATCATCTTTAGTTTTCTCATCCTTCCTGGTCGAATCATGTTCTAATTCCCTCTTCTTGTCTTTCTTCTTCTTCTTCTTCTTCCCAATACCCATTACATTAGCTTCTGCATTATCTTCAGTTCTCTCGTCCTTTCTATCCTTCTTCCTCTCCTTATTACCCACTCCACTAGTTTCCCCATCATCTTTAGCTCTCTTTTCTTTCTTCCTATCCCCTTCATATATCTCTGTTGAATCAAGTTCTAATTTTCTCTTCTTGTTTTTCTTATCTTTCTTCTTCTCCTTCAAGATGTCAGCATCATTTTTCTCATCTTTCTCCATCCCAACTGTGTTTTTACCCATGTAGATCAATTACCCTTCAACCTTTTCTAATGCTTATTGCCAACTCATGCAAAGCTGAAAAGAAAAAGACATACATTGAGATAAAGTTTCATATGAAAACGTCATATAATTTTATATCTCAAACTTTTGAATACGGTGATTTACTGCACACATGCAATTTGTAGATGAACTGGTGATTTCCATTTTCTCAAACATATATCATCATTCTTTGCATTGACGTATAGTAATCAGATTGGAACCACTATGGCCTCATGGCCATGAATCTTTCAGCCTTTCACAGCCTAATAACAGTTTAGTTACTATGCTAGCTTTGAAGATTAATTATCAATTTGATAATGAGCTCACATGTTAAACCACAAACTCAATTGATTTGCAGAAAAAACTATAGCAAATAACAAAACACAAGACAAAAGAGTTGGTTGATCAAAGATGGAAGAATTTTGGGGATTATTCGAATCTTAATTTTAATAAAAGTAAAAACCAAGGAACCTAATTATTAAATCGAAGAAGGTGATTTGCCTGAATAGGTTGGAGACTCGGAGTTAAGAAGTTTTGAACTTTTTACTGGGTTGAACCTAAAATTAAGTTATTTAGAAGCAACTAAATATAACCTGTTTCTTAAATCAATATATAGGATTTCAAAAAGGTTAAACTAACAGAGAAACTTCAATTGCTAAGTTACTAACTGGGAGACAATATGCTTACTACAGGCATTAGCCCGTTCTTTATGATATGTATATTCAAGGGAATACACCTGGTAGAGAAAAGCGCAGATAAACTTTATTCAAAAATTAAAAAGGACTGAAGAAAACCCGGTTATTGGAGAATCAACTGCAGGAAAAAATGTTGAATTCGTTTCTATAAACTAAGTTATTGCTTTTTAGTTAACTACTTTTTGAAAATGCTATGAAATAACACTAGACTTTAAGAATCTGATATATGTCCTTGACAAAACTCTAATTACATAAAGATAACAAACTGCTTTGTTCTGACCTTATAGACTTAATTATACAAAAAAGTAATTTACTTGAGACAAATGGCTTTGTTACACTAAAAGGAAGTCCTTGCTTTTAAATATGTTTAACTTAATTACTCACATAGCATAACTACAAGAAATATGGTCATCGGCAACGGAAAAAGCTGCTGCTAAAGGCATCGTCACATTAAGTACTACCGACAACGACCAAAATTAAGTTGATGCCTATATTATCATATGTGATGCTTTAAGCAACCATTGCAGTATTATATAAGACAGTTAAGAAGAGCCGTAGCTTATTAAATATTAATGAAGTTACCGATTAGAGTCATTGCCTATAGTGTTATATGATACTGCTTCAATAAAAACATTGCATACAATAAGAGAGATTTACGATAAGAGCATCCACTCAAAGTCAAAAACTGATCAAAACTGAAATTTAACGAGATAGCTAAGAAGATTAAAAAAAAAACATTTTATACAGAACTCAAATACTAATTACTTAAAAGTTTAAAACTGAACTCCTAAGGAGATAGTTGAGAATATTAATACGAAACTCAAATACTATTAGCTAAAATTTGAATCTAATACTCTTTAAACCCAAATACCCCACCCCATCCCGTCAGCATGGAGCATCGAACTTGAGACCTTAAAGAGAATTCAAAGTGCTTAAACAACTTGACCCAACCTGCATTGATTATATGTTATATTTGAACAACTATGAGTCTATGACTAATTTTTCATTAGTTTATTTTATAAATTCATTTCCAAACAGGAGGAGGGAATTCAGGCATATTACATGATTTGATCCAATTATTCCAATATATATGCCCATGATTTGATCAATTAAATAAATTGAAATCAAACGGAACAGCCACATAAATATATTCAATATACTTTGGAATAGCTTAGACATAAAGATCCTATACCAACCGCATTCACTAATCTATTACATATCAAGTCATGCAAAGACAAACTTAGTATCAGGTTTTGATTTTTCAGGAACCAAACAAAGCATGAAGAAACTGAAAAGAAAATCCATCACAGAACTGCTCAAAGCTAAAAGCAAAATCGAAAGCAAAATCGAAAGCAAAAGCGGAAATTGAACTGTGTTTGTATCGATTTACCTGTTCTTAGCGGCTCAGATATTTTGAGATTGATCTCGTAAAAGGTGGGAAGAAATTGTGAGAAAGATAATTTTCAGAGAGATCGGCGACGAGTGCTGGAGACGGAGGACTTGGCCGGCGCGAATTGATGTGTAATGGTACGGCTAGGTTAGGTTGGAGTTGAGGGAAGGCATGAAGGTACAAATGGGCATGGGCTTCATTAGGCCTAATCTGGGAATTTTCATTGGGCTCAGTTTCTTATTGACCCAAACTTTATTTATTTTTATTTTTTATTTTTTGAAAGTAACCCAAACTTGATTTTAGTTTGCATATCTTTGTGATAAAAAGAAAAAATACTGCAAAGATAACATAATGGCCCACTAATAATATGGAAAACTACGCTCTAAATACTGGTGGTATAATGTAAGATTAGAATGCGAATAAGAAAATATTAGTAGACTTAAGCATAAGAGAATATTCGATAAGAGTAACTTTTGTTTTGCAAAATTAGATATCTTTGAGGAACAAGAGCTCACATTTGGTCATTAAAAAATATGTGAGGTATCAATCTTAGGCTTAAATCATAAGTTTTTTGTGCTGAACTTTTTATATGGTGTAATATAGTCTTTTCTGTGTATTCTTTGAGTATAAATTAGAGCAAATGGATCAAATTATTTTTGTAAATCACTGTGAGTGTATCGTCTAAAGTAGATCACGATTTAAGTTGGCTTAAAAAATAGGTGCAAAATTATTTGGAAAACATATGATGTACCAATGATGCTTCTTAAGTCAATGAGTTCCTCCTCTAATAGATTTTTTTTGGGTTAGACTCTTGTAGTACCGTTGGACTGTCTTATATATTGTTCCAATCAACTAATCAAGTGCTCAATTTATATATTGGAAACATCATTAGTGAATCTGCTACTCATTTCATTCAAAAAATAGAAAAAAAAATTTAGTATCATTTGTGTTTGTTAGAATGCCTTCTTATATGAATTTGAAACTAATTGTACACCACTAATATCCAAGTTGTTAGTATCTTTAGACTTTCGTTGTAAAGTCTCGAGTTCAAACTTGTATACATGCTATATTCACGTTGTGTTAAAATTTTGAATATGTCATATGCTGATCAACACAAACACAACATATTAACCAATTGTGATGAAGTATCATATTCACATCGTTTTTATCTCACAACAATATATAATGCAAATTACAATGGATGATGCCATCATTCAAATATTATTAAATTATGTGTGAGCACATTGTTTGTATATCACAAGTCTAACACGCATATAAATATTTTGTGGCTAAATACAATTAATTGTGTCGTATTTATATAGCATACTCTCTTTACCCACAGCTTCATTTACATGCATTGAAAAAAAAAAAAAAAAAAAACAGTACTTGAAGTTTTGAACACACAAGTAAGGAAAATTCCAACCAAAATTCATGCCTATATGCATAAATTATCATTCCAGAAAACACAAGTCCCTATTGAAAAACACCAGCAACAATTTACATTTTTTTCTTCTGGTTCTGGTAGTTGGAAATGAAAGGCCTTGCAATTAATTAGTTTAATAAAGACGTAATTACATATATAAAAGCTTACAGACAATAACTTGAGTCGTCCAAATCATCATTAATCTCATCAAGAACCACCACAAGAGCAACTATGAAGGCGTGGTCAATATTGGGGTACACGGTCAACGTGAAGGAGTCCTCTCCAAGCCCAATGCTGTGAAAATCATGTTTCTTTTGCATCTGCAATTCATGTTCCCAATAATAGATTATTAATATAGAATTAGTTCAAATGGGTGGTACAGTGGTTTTTTATTTTTAAAACTTACTTGGGCAATGACAGTGGCACAATCTCCAGCATATATGATACAATTTCTCTCCAACCAGCTACCTTTGACCTTGAAATCACACACATCTTCCTTGGTGTTGCTGCTCAAGAACACGTCCACTTCAGATTTGTATCTGTACAGTGATGACCTTCTTGCGCTAAACACCATATCCTCTGGGTGTGCACTGTCTCCTCTGAATACTTGCCATCTCTTGTGTGCGGTTAGTATCTACATAATGCAATCAATCCACAATTAACAATAATTTCAATAGTAGAGTTAAATGGCTGAAACTTCCTATTCTCTTTCATAAAGATAGTGTTATTTCACGGAAAGAGAAAGGAACAGTGGACATAGAATTAATGGTCCACACTTGGCTAAACGCGTAGGAATTTGAATTGTTACAAATTAACATTGTACCCATCTCAATCAATTTGCGGGCATGGAAAGCCTACTTGATCCAATTTAAATGTTATTTGGTTGAGTCTTAGTTAATTCTATTACTGAGTTTTCTTCGATGAAGAAAAAAATCTCAATCGCAGAAGTCATGGTTGACACTCGGCCAAATTTAAGAGATTTGATAGTTGTGGACACGAGACAACAAACTCGAATCTAATTTAAATGTATCTTAGTTGAATCTCATCCGTTAACAAATCCGTGTCATGGTAATCTCAGTCAATTATAGAGTTAATGACTAAATATAAGACTCAACTAAACCTATGAAAATGTAAAACGTCATGTACTAACACTCATACTCATTATAATAATTCGAATACGTTTATTGTTCGGTGAAGTCTTAGTGTTTGTTTGGTAACACTTATAAACTAAAAGTGGCTTCAAACAACTTTTAAAAGTTATGATTATTTGCTAATAAAAGCTAAAACAAACACTTTTAAATCAAAACAAAAAAAATTAATTCAAAATTAATATTTGAAATGATTAAAATATACATAATTATAAAAATAAAAAAATTCACCATAACTCATTAATTAAGAACATAGTCGAAATATGGATAATTCACTCTCTACTTCTCATGTCATAAGAAAAACAAAATTGACTTCTCTTGCATCTTCATCATCATTATACAAGTCATCCAAAAGCTAAGTGAAACAAACCAAGTGTCTAACTTTTGTCATTTAACATTTATTTGTGTGACACTATTTTATATATTTAATGTGTAAGAGCTTTTAGAAATCTAATAGTGTTACTAAACATGGCCTTATGGTCATTAAGCATGTGATTGAAACTTCACTCTCTTTAAAAGAAAAGAAATAAAAATCACTTTTAACCAAACTCCTACACTAATAGGAGTAACTAATTAACACTTGATATCCGTCCAATAAATTTGTAAAACGCGGACCATCTAAACTAACAAGTCTAGCCATTAAAGTCCTTACTCTTTTTTTTTTTTTAAAAAAAGAAGAAGAAGAAGATTCTTAATCAGAAGTTTGATGAGAATTGACTTTTCTTTACTACCTTATGCTGGAGAGAGACGACGGCACGGCCTTTTGGGTCAAGCAAGACGCGGCGTTCACGGAGACTTAACATGGCTATCTTGACGGTGAAGATGAGTTTTCCGGCGGCATCAACGACGGCGAAGTTACCATCGGCGGTGGGGGTGGAGGCCAGTTTCTTCCCTATTGTGAGATCCAGAACATTTGGAGTGCAGAAGAGGTGGCTTACGATCGTCACCGGCTTCTCCAACGCTCCGTAGCTCGTTTCCGCTGCTACCAACCACGAATCTGCCATTTCTGTTTCTGATAGCTCTCTTGACTCTTCAACTTTGATCTTATACGGATATTTCGTTTTTTATGTTATTTTCTTTGCAATGCAATGCAATTGGCAGAGGAAATTAATACAAGTGAACACAGTGTGGTTGAGCTCATTATAGTACTCTCTCCAGCTAATGCCAGTGGTTCATTTATTTGACTTCGTTTTTTCTTTTGCTTTAAGAAATTCAAAATTGAAATCAATGATCTTTTTGTAAAAGTATAGAATAGTGATGGTGGCCTGGTGGGTGGGGCGCTCGTGTCGGTGAGATGGAGGGCTAGGATGTTTCCATGTCTTTCCTTCATTTATTTTCTAATTAATTTTGGAATGAAGAATATATGAATTTTTTTCTTCACCTTTTTATTTACACATATGTGTATCTTTTTATATAAATAAAAATTATAATTTCAATTTTCATCGAGTTAGGCACGGAAGAAATTTGGATTAAAATGTGAGAACTACTCATATTACGAATCTGATTTAGCAGAAGAGATAGTTCTTCATCTTCTACAATGCTCAGAGTTACAGAGCATAAAATGACAATGTTTAAATAAATTGAAATATCTTCCTCAACTAGTTTTCTAATCGGCGTTGCTCGGGATACAATGGGTGCCACATACATACACATGAAAATTGGTA
>JAYMTE010002846.1:0-10571 GCA_036897545.1 Pelargonium fulgidum
TGTGATTGTTAGATTGTATAGGAGGCATATAGTCATTAGCTTGGTTGAGGTTCAGTTTTCTCATATACATATATATAGTTTAATGGAATCTAGAATCATTCACCCAAATTTATTAGCTGAGAATGACAATGAGTCTTATGATTCATGCTAGTTTATTGATGGTTGTGAGTAAATTGTATTTGGTAGGTGAACGTTCCGAAGACGAAGAAGACTTACTGCAAGAGCAAGGAGTGCAGGAAGCACACCTTGCACAAGGTCACTCAATACAAGAAAGGAAAGGACAGTCTCGCTGCTCAGGGAAAGAGACGTTACGATCGCAAACAGTCTGGTTATGGTGGTCAGACTAAGCCCGTCTTTCACAAGAAGGTAATTTTTTTTTTTTAATCCCATTCTTTTTATCAGATGTTGTGTTGGTCAGATTATGTGATGTTGATGATTCTGAAAACAGGCCAAGACTACCAAGAAGATTGTTCTGAGGCTGCAATGCCAAAGTTGCAAGCACATGTCCCAGCACCCCATCAAGGTTATCATTTGGAAATTGTTTGTTCATATGTTTGATTGTTGGTTCATTGTCTGTTTGCTGATATGTTTGTTGTATATTGCAGAGGTGCAAGCATTTTGAAATTGGTGGAGACAAGAAGGGGAAGGGAACATCTTTGTTTTGATTGCTATGTACTTGGCTTGAATTTAGGTTTTGCTTTATTATTTAGTTCATGGTGGACTTGAAATTACAGATATTTTACTTCTTAGTCATGTTTCATTCTGATATTGTAGTGCAAGACTCGTTAATTGTATCTGTACTTTCGTGCCTACTGCATTCCTTTCCCGAGACTCTGTTTCTATTTGCAGTTGGTTTATATGGTTCCGTGAAATGCCTAAAATGTCAAACCTTAACAGGATTTAGTTGATTTGTCTTGTCATAGTAGTGTTGATTTCGGCTTTTAAGCACCAAATTTTTTTGGCCAGAAAGTTTCTCTGGTTCATCAACCCAGTTTTTGAATTTCACATCAATCCGGAAAGGCTAATTGGCCTTCTTGAAGATGCTCCTTTCTTTCAACGAAAGAATTGTCAAAAGCGGAGCCGGTAACCAAAGTAGCAAATATACGAATTCAATATACAATGTTAATAAATATTTTGCTCGACAAGCCAGCTTAGAAAAACCACACTTGTTTCTCTTTTGTTGGGGAAGTTGAATAACACTATCATGTAAGGTACATGTTTGACATTTAACACTATATCATCAACTTTAACGTACGTAGTATGAATTTTATTTTAGTGATTATGTTTTGCTACACATGTTGAAAACATTTCAAAATCTCAAAATACTTATCTTCCCTTTCACTTGGTCATCATTGCTCACCCTCGAACACTTGAACCCTCCATAATACATATGAAATGATTACAAAGTTTAGGGTTTCAAAACAACCCTTGTGACGAAAACAAAGGAAGATGATGAGTACCAAATTTCACGATGACATGATACGGCGATGAGAAGACCAAAATCATAATGGTCAGAGGACGGTAACGACCCTTAAATCGATGATTGTGAAGAATGAATAATTACGGTGGCAACAATGATGGATTTAACAGATACGTTTTTTTATAGATCATAGTGTAATATTCCACCGAAGCTGGAGAGCGGGGTGCAAAGCAACTGAATTGAAAACGCGGGCAATGAAGACTACAACGATTGTCTTTGTCGACCTTGCGATAGTTGTCAGATCCAAAAATGCATGATAAGTGTTGTTGGTATGGTGAGAGATAAATGAAAGAAAAATATATTATATAGGACATGATATTTATTTATAATTTCTAGGCTATTGATTAAAAAGAAAAGAACCACGTTTTACCACCAAGCGCATGAGTCAACTCGTTAGAGATTGTCCCAGCTTAACATGAGGTTTCAAGATCGAGTCTCAAGAAATATAATTATTTTAAAACTTGAAAAACTTAGTAGGAAGAACTTTGTCGCCATAATGATCCTACTTGCTAAAATGACGATTTGTTTGAGTTTGATAAAAAGGGCTTAAATGTGTCCACCCGTATTTACGAGCTTGCGGGCTCACTTAGGAACCTCATGATCGACGAAATCAAACCTCACGAGTCATGACTCGGGAGGGGTATCAATATCACAAAAATTACCGAACACTACCCCAAGCCACAACTAGCCCCTCTCTCTCTCAAAATCTACTTCTCTGCCATCGACCGCCTCAATCTCTAGCTCTCTCTCTCTCTCTCTCTCTCCAATCTCTCTGCGCACACTCTCGCAATCTCTATCAGAATTCGAATCTGGAAGCAATCGCTCTCTCTTGCGTTTTCTCGATGCTATAGTGTAATCGACGCCGGGGCTCCCACCGGCAAGCAACGCCGGCAAATTATGCGGCGAGATTCCAGCACTTCTGGTTCATCGTGTACCGTAGGGTTTTGAGCTGTTAGATTCAGGTCGATCATTGGATTTAGGGTTTCTGCATCGTCCTCGCCATGGCTCCAGGGCGTAAAAGGGGAGCGAAGAAGGACAAGCGCAAGAATGACTTGAGTTTGGGCGATCTTGTCTTGGCCAAGGTCAAGGGTTTCCCTCCTTGGCCCGCTAAGGTCTGCATTTCACTCATCTATGCTTCATTTCTTCTGCACTTCTCATTCTTATTGACAAACGTTGATTTTTGTGTTATCTGCTGGTAGTGATTGTTTTGGAATTAGGGTTTACATTTTTTGTACATTACTTGAACTTTGTTGAATTGTTAGAGGATCACACAAGGGTTTGTAAGTTCTTAAAGCCGGTTTTGGACCTTTGGTTACACTTCCTTCTACTTCTGTTCCTTTACCATTGCTGTGAAACTAGTTTTTCTTTTCTTAAATGAGATTATATTGGTCTAATTGTGAGATACAGTTATGCATCTCATATCTACAATGTAAAGCATTCATTTTTTCTTTCGGCCAGGGGAACACACATATAGGAGAACCCTAGTTATTTTATCATCTGTGTGGCCATCTGGAACTGTTGACACCCTTTTATCTCACTTGTTTGCCACAATAACAACCCTCTCATCATGCTGAACTGAAGCATACACTGTTAACTCAAATCGGACAAATTTAATTCAAACCAAGGCTGCGAACTTTTATATTATCAGTCCCTATACAAGTTCTCTTCTCATGTCCCGCAAAGGTCCTGTCCAGATTGTCCAAATTAAGGGCACATTTGATGACTGAATTGTTGTTTGGGTATTAGATTTGAGTTGTTGCAAGATAACTATTATTTGGATGGTTCCTCTAGTTTGCAGTGTGGGGAGGTCTCTGGAAACCAGTGAATGACATGTGGTGATGTAAGCATGTCGGGTAGATTTGTTGGGTGGCTGAGTTGAAAGAAAAAGGAACTTAGGAGAATATATATGCATCTTCCTTAAATATGTCTATTGAGATTCTTACTTATGAATTACTTCCTCTGGCCCAAATGAGTGTCCATCTTCCCATATTTGTAAACATTAAGGTTAAGTCAGTTAGGATTCAACTTTCTCGACAATACTGTTATGTGCTATTATTGTAACAAACTCAACTTGATCTAATTAACTTATCATATTGGGTTGTTGGTAATTGATGAATAAATTACTCACTGAAAATGAAATTGGGCTCTCATTTTGGTACAATTTTTTTATTTATTTATGAAAAAGTGACCCTCACTTTGGGAGGGAGTATAAATTATCCTTATACTTATGAGTTGGATTTTGTTTTTAAATACGGAACTAAGCTTTCTTGCAATACCTTCGTTTTTCTCTTGCTTCTTATTATCAGTTAATCTATGAGACATATGATCTCCATTTCAATTTTCATGCTAATTGTGTCTCCCTTCCCATTCGTTTTTTCATTTTAGCGCTGTTATATATATTGTCAGAATCCACAAATTTATATGAGGTGGGCTTAAAGATAGTTTTATTTATCTTGGTTCCGGTTCTTATTGTTCATTTCAGTATGTTAATGCTTATATTGCTTTGTATTCTGGTTTACTTGGTAGTATAGCATGCTAGGAGTGTGCTATGGGGGCTTTTATTGATTGATACGTGTTTAAAAGTTTATAGTCAGTGTTAGGGGATTTACTTGTTTCTCTTGTAATTTTTTTTCTTCCAGTTTTGTGACTAAGGTTTCAATAAATTTTTGTTGCATTTTGGTGGACATCTTTGCCATGTTAGTTTATTAATGGTTGAAATTTTCTTGGTTAGTTTATGTCTTTATATTGCTCTTCTCATATGGAGCATGGTTGGGTTGTCTGTAATTTGAGTAGTTTATGTTCAAAGGGATTATGTTAACTCTAACATAGATGTTTTTTCTTTCTTTTATGTTGTTTTCAAAATTGTTATTGTACTACTCATGTAGATATGTAACGTTTTACAACGTTTAATATTATTTGAGGCAGTGTCATGGATTTGTATTTTCAGATTAGCAAGCCCGAAGATTGGCAGCAACCACCTGATCCCAAGAAGTATTTTGTCGAATTCTTTGGGACAAGAGAAATGTAAGTATATGTATTTGTATTACTACTTGTGTGCGCATGTGGAATGACTTTGGTGGGCTATGAACTTTTTAGAATATTACTATTTATTCTGGTTGCATACTATATGGTGTCAATGACGGTGCTAATTTGTGCAAGATACAGAAACATGCAAAGTGCTTCTTTGAAAGATGAACATGCAATTTCTGCCGAGAGCGAAGTTAGTTACAATACATTTGAAATGATTTGTTGGAATTGTTTGTTATACTTATTAAGCACATGCATCTTGTGATGGCTGATCGGGTGATCCTTTTGGAGATTCTAGTTTGAGAGATTATATTGGGAGTTATGTTTACTATGCTATGGTGGGTCCAAGATACGTTTATTTCTTCACTAGGCTACGTACTCTTGTGTTTCTTTATTGCATATATGTGATGTTTTCCACTTCAACTAGGTTTTGCGTGGCCATACTGTCATATGTTTATATTATGCTCGTATTATCTTTTCCATTTTATTGATCACATTCGTAGATTAACCTAAGGTGTTGGGTTTGCAATGGCTAACAGATCCTATATTTTAGGTGTGTTGAATATGAATATTTGGTATGTTTGGCATTGCAATATATCTGTTTTGGTATTTTTTTTTCTCTGTAGAATATGAATTGTTTTGTAAGAAGTATCCTGTGATTATGTTTAAATGGATAGGTTCTAAATAACATGTGCTACATTGTTTTACTTGATGTACTTTCATGTCTATTCTTTGTTGATTAATTGATTTATTTTTCACCTTCACAGAGCTTTTGTTGCCCCAGTTGATATTCAGGCATTCACTAGTGAGGTTAAGACCAAATTATTAAATAGGTGTCCAGGTTGTAAAGTGAAATACTTTGCTCAAGCTGCACAGGAAATCTGTGAAGCATTTGAAGAGCTGGAGCAAAAGAAGTCAGTTGAGATGAGGATAGATACAGAGGGATTAGCCATCCTGAGTAAGGAATCTGTCGTTGATGGAGTAATTCTTGAATCAACAAAAGATGGGATAAGTACAGTTGGATTAAATGAAGGAGAGGCTGAAGGTGTAAGTGATTTTGGTTCTGGATTGGGGCGCTGCTCGAAAAAACTAGGTGAAACTGAGAGTCAGGATATCAAGCCATCTACTACCTCTGGCCATGCAAGTGATGGTTTATCTCAGGAGTTACTTCCTGTGAAAAATCATAACGAGTCTGATGGTGCACAACCAAAGAGGGAGTCATCACTGACATCCACACCAGATAATCCTTCTTATAAAAAGGAAAATGCCTCAGATGATAATGATGCGGATATTATTTGCTCCAAACGCTCAAAGGTGATGGCTGTTAGAAAAGGCCTGAATTCTAGACAGAAGAATCGGATATCTGATTCAGAAGATGATTCCTCTAGTGCTCTGGTCAATGGTCAAAAAGATGGTTCTGCATCTTTAACAGTGTCTCGTCCTGCTAAAAACCCTGGCGGTGGACAAAAGGCTCTAGTAAATGGTCACAAGTCAAAGAAGATTACTGGGCTAGGGAGGAAACATGAGGTTAGTAGCTCAGCTGTTACATCTTTGAAGGATGGCAGCGCTGCCAGTTGTGATGTCGTTGAATCTGGTAACCATTTGATAGATGGAACTAAAAGTAAAATTGCATTTGGTGATGGTATGAAGAATTTATCTTCCGATGCTTCTAAATCCAATTTGGACAATGGTGGTGAAAAAAGGGCGAAAGACTATCTTAAAAGCAAAAAGAGATCCAATACAGCTGATGACATGCATGAGATTGCCAATTCTGAGGACCAGGCCAAGGGTGAGCAGTCCGGTAGGGAGAAGAAGTCCAACCTTGGAAAGCGTAATGGGGTTAGTAACGAAATTTTACGCCCTCCCAAGAAGTCAAAGGGCATTGATTCTGGAGATTCCTCTAAACGATTACACCCTAAAAGTGTAAAAACTGTTTCTCCTCGTTTGATTATTGCTGGTGACAAGTCAGCCAAACATTCAGATTTCAAGAGATCTACATCTCGTATCAAAGCAGAAAACTACTCAGCATCGAGAATGCAAGCAGACATTGTTGAACCCAAAGTTCCTGATGATGAAACCGCGCTTCCCTTATCAAAACGCCATCGTCGAGCATTGGAGGCTATGTGTGATTCATCTGCGCCTATTTCTAGTGTCAAAACTGAGAAGAATCTTTCTAAACTAAAGACTGATGTGTCATGTTCTAGTATAGGTTCTGGCACTCAATCACACAAGAGACGCAGAGCTGTTTGTCTCTTTGATGATGAGGATGATGACGCTCCCAAAACTCCAGTTCATGGAGGATCTGCTCATAATGTCACACCTTCGCCAGCTGTGGATACTGCTAAGAATGCCGAGCTGATGCATGAGGGATCTGCTCGTAATGTCTCACCTTCGTCTGCTGCGGATATTGTTAAAAATGTTGAGCTGAGGCATGAAAATTCCCATGATGCTCAGCAGAGCAATGGAGATGATACATCACTGGAAGATGAACTTCCAAAGGAGCTGCCTTCTGGATCTCATATGGAGTCTCTGCCATCTAGCCAACCACAAGGTTTAGAGAAGAAGCCTAAGAAGGTAACAGCTACGCAGGATTCTCGAAGTCCTGCAAAATTGGATTTGAATCAATCCAAGGAGGCAAAACCAATCGTCACTTCGCCTATAAAGTCTCCTCGGCCTGTTCCTGCATCTAAACCAACTGTAGAGCAACATAAAGTGACTAAACCAGTGACAAAAGTTTCAAATTCTACTACTCAAAAACAGTCTCTGGCTGGGTCTGGTAAGGGTTCAGGTGCAGTTTCTGATAGACTTAACTCTTCTCAAAATCAAGTTACGGCTCAAAGAAACAAGTCAGCTTACTCAACTGAAAGATCAAAAACACTGCCAAAGTCTAATTCACGAATGAATGACTCTGCTGCTTTGGTAGAAGTATCAGTAGGAAATAGGTCCCTATCTGGTGAAAGGTATGTATGGCTGGTAACTGCTTTACATTCTTTGCCTTCTTCATTCATTTGAATGTATGCATTTGACTCTTTGGCTTAATTGCAGACCAGAAGCTGGGGAGGAAGATAAAACAAATTCGTTGCTTGATTCAAATATTTCAGATTCTGTTTTGTCCATGAAGCATCTAATTGCAGTTGCTCAGGCAAAGAGAAAGGAGGCTCATTTGCAGAACTTTTTTATTGGCAACCCTAATTCTGCCTCCATATCTAACACTGATATACATGGAAGAAGTCCGAGTCCATCCTCTGCTCTTCAACCTTTCCTTATTGCCACCGACAACAGTATGATCCTTACAGATATGCAGGGATTAAATCGCACAACATTAGGTTCTCCATCAGCTTATGGTCGGCAATCTTCATCACAAAACCAACTTGATTTTGAGGAAGTAGAGGAGAGAAGAGTCAGTTCGGGACACAGGGCTGCTGGGGGCTCATTGAGTGGTGGTACTGAGGCAGCTGTTTCTCGTGATGCTTTTGAGGGGATGATAGAGACTTTGTCAAGAACCAAGGAAAGTATTGGACGTGCGACTCGTCTTGCGATTGATTGTGCAAAGTATGGCATTGCCAATGAGGTATGCCATATAATCTCACCTTGTTATTCTTTAACTCAATTTACTTATAATAAGAGTGTGGCTTTTTTATTCATAGTTGCACTATCTTTCTTTGCTTGGATTTCATTAATGGCTATTGTCACCGGCAATGATTAGGATCTGAATCCATTTGACCAGCTGAGTTGGTATTAGTTAGATTGTTTTTGTGAAATATTAGTTTTGAGGAAGGTTTTTGTCGGATTTAGTGTCTTCCTCAGACGGATTGTATGGATGTTATCTGTCATGATAATACGGCAGCTGAGCCTTTTGCTAATGGAAGTGGCATTAGGCCAAAATTTCATATAAACCAAAACTGTCTTCTTTGGAGAAAGGAATTGGAGGCCAGCTTTCATGTTGGAGTTGTCTGAGGGCCTTCCAATTATAAACATATGATCTTTTTCAGGTTGTGGATCTTCTAATACGGAAATTGGAAACCGAGTCTAGTTCTCATCGAAAGGTGGACCTATTTTTTCTAGTGGATTCTATCCCCCAATGCTCCCATAATCAAAAAGGTAGATATATAGTGATGAATATGTTATGTGACTGCCAATCCCTTAGGTGTAACATATGTGTTCTCTTTTATGTTTGTTTAGGCGTTGCTGGAGCTTCATATATTCCTGCGGTTCAAGCAGCATTGCCTCGTCTTTTAGGTGGTGCTGCTCCACCTGGAGCTGGTGCTCGCGAAAACCGTCGCCAGTGTCTTAAGGTATTTTTCTTTTTCAACCAAACTGCTAGGTCTAGCCTTTATTTTAGTCTCAAGGTATATTGATACTATATTTTATTACAGGTTTTACGGTTATGGCTTGAGAGGAAGATATTGCCTGAATCTCTTCTTCGTCGCTACATGGATGACATTGGAGTTTCAAATGATGATATGAGTGCTGGATTTTTTCTGAAGCGGCCATCTCGAGCTGAGCGTGCAGTAGATGATCCGATCAGGGAAATGGAAGGCATGCTGGTTGATGAGTATGGAAGGTCTGAATTCCTTTTTCCCTGTTACACTAAAAACAATAATTTTTCTGTCAATTCCTTCTTTGTTGTTTTTGTTTTATATGTATTTTTTTTTCATGATATGCTGATGCATTATCCTAGCATCAGCTTTTTGAATGGGTCCTTCCAACCTCAGCTTGAAGTAGGCTAGTTGTTTTGGCATTAAATCGAAATCATAGCCAAATTTGCCTCATATTGTATCATTTTTATATTGGAGCCTTGGAGGTTCAACTTTCTGATGTATTTCATGTGGGTTGTTTCAGTAACGCTACATTTCAGTTGCCTGGCTTTTTATCCTGTCATGTATTTGATGAAGAAGAAGATGAAGAAGAAGATCGTCCTAGCAGTTCATGTAAGGAAGCTGGCATTGCAACACCCGTGGAACCTGCCAATGCTTTGGGAGAGTCAGAAACATATATGGTCTCACCAAATGATAGGCGCCATTGCATCTTAGAAGATGTGGATGGTGAGCTTGAAATGGAAGATGTATCTGGACACTTGAAAGATGGAAAACCTTTTTCTGCAAATGGTTCGTTTGATATAAATTTGCAACCGCAGGGCTCTGATAAGAAAATGGTATCAGATTCAAACAGTTCTCCTTGCTTGTCCCCTCTTCCTGACGGTTCTCCTCCACTGCCTCTTGATTCCCCTCCTCCTCTGCCACCATTGCCCTCTTCACCACCTCCGCCACCGCCTCTCTCCGGCCGGGCCCACTCGCCCGCCTCCATGCGGGCAACTGGTCCCGACTCCCCGGACATCCAAAACCTCTCCGACCTCGACAAGATCTCCGTCCTCGGCCACGGCAGCGGCGGCACCGTCTACAAAGTCCGCCACCGCAAGGACCCCAGCTCCGTGTACGCGCTCAAGGTCCTCCACACAAACGGCGACGCCGCCCGCGAGGCCGAGATCCTCCGGCGGGTCCAGTCGCCGTTCGTGGTGAGGTGTTACTGCGTGGTGGAGAACGGGTTGGCCGCCGAATCTGACGCCGGCGCTGGCGACCTCTGCTTTGTCATGGAGTACATGGAAGGTGGGTCGCTGCATGAGCTGCTGCGGAGAGGAACGGAGTTGCCGGAGGAGGTGGTTTCCGGCGTGGCGCGGCGGGTGCTGGAGGGGCTGAGCTACCTGCATGGGCTGCAGATAGTGCACCGGGACATAAAGCCCTCCAATCTGCTGATAAATGGTAATGGTGAGGTCAAGATTGCTGATTTTGGAGTGAGCCGGAGCGCACGTGACAAGCTGCATGGGGTGGAGTGGGACACGTGCATGGGCACGTGCGCATACATGAGTCCGGAGAGGATTGACCCGGAGAGGTGGGGGGGTGAGGAGGATGCGGATGGGTACGCCGGCGACGTGTGGTCGGTGGGGGTGGTGGTTTTGGAGTGTCACTTGGGGAGGTTTCCGTTGGTGGGGGCGGGGCAGAGGCCGGACTGGGCGACGCTGGTGTGTGCGGTGTGCTTCGGGGAGAGGCTGGAGTTGCCGGAGACG
>JAYMTE010002847.1:0-10570 GCA_036897545.1 Pelargonium fulgidum
AAAAGGGGGGGCCTCCCCTGTGTATAAACCTAAAAAAAAAAAAAAAAAACACCCTAAAACTGTTTTCAGTTATGTTCAATCAAAGTCAACATTACACATTGCAACAATGCATTGCCTACAGAAGTGAGCATTTACAGATAAATAATGTCAAACAATAAGATATGGATTAATTAAAGCAGAAATACCTTCGCTCGAAACGCCTGATAATTGCTTCATCAAGGTCAAATGGTCTGTTTGTTGCAGCAAGCACAAGGATGCGCTCACCCGATTTTGTCAAAAGCCCATCCCAATGAGTCATAAATTCATTTTTTATCTTCCGCATAGCTTCATGCTCCCCAACTCTTGTTCGCTGTCCAAGCATGCTATCAACTTCATCTACAAATATGATAGTTGGGGATACCTTAGCGGCCAGAGTAAACAAAGCTCTAACATTTTTCTCATCTTCACCGAACCATTTAGAAGTGATGGTAGACATCGATACATTGATGAAGCTAGCTCCAGCCTCCTTGGCAATGGCCTTGGCCAACATTGTCTTCCCCGTGCCAGGAGGTCCAAATAGCAATATTCCCCTGCAAGGCTTCAAAAGGCCTCCTTTAAACAAGTCTGGTCTTCTGAGTGGGAGCATTACTAGTTCTTGAAGGGATTCTTTAAGGTCATCCATGGCCCCAATGTCAGAGAATGTTACATCAATCTCATTTGCTGGAATGACCTCTGGCCTAATACGCTTCTCAAATTCGTTGTCAGGAGGAACTTCCTGTTAGAAGGTAAAATACGGAAACTGTGATCAGAAGACTAACAGTCGACAAAAACCCATGTCAATACAACAGAGATCTTCATCTGTGATAACTTTCTCCATTTTCTTGGGGGATACTAAAAATTATATCCACTTACAAATCCTGTTGAACAAAAGGAAAAAATAAATAAATATGTATATGCATATGTATACCGGAGCTTTTGGTGCTGGTGCTGGTGCTGGTGCAGAATTTTCACCATCTGTCTTCGCTCCTGGAGCTGAATCCTCAGCTCCACATTTAGTTTCAGGAGCTGCGCTTTCAGATTTCGTTTCTGGCTTCGCTAGAGGGGTTGCTTCACCTCCTACTTCCTAAAAAGATATTACCATCAGTACTCCAGTAGTCCAGTGGCCCTGTATTTCTCTGTAAATGAACAACTATACAAACCTTTGGTTTCTCAGTTTGTTCTTCTAACTTCAACGTATCCTTCTTGCCACATTTTTTACTTTCCTTGAATATACTGAATCCATGGGCCAAACTGTTTGAAGGAGTATAGCATAAGTTCATAGAACAGAAATAGAAACCATTCAAAAGGCGCTAAATGCTAATCTTACCTCTTGGATGATATCACCAGTTTTCCATTATTATACTGTAGCTCCTTGTTATTCATTAAATGATAAGAGATTGCAGACACTACAATCTCTTCTATGTAATTACTGAGGACCACTGCGTCTTGAAGGCAGATGGAATCTAGATCATCACAATCAAGATCATTTGCTGAAAGTACTTCCATGATGTGGTTCCTGTTATCCTGAGTTTGGATCATCTTCATATCCTCCTCCAGTTGACTCTTCCAACTGACCAGATGGTTTTCATCCTGTGGAGGCTTGATTTCAATGTTGTAAGGAAAAAGAGCAGTAAGCCTGTCATCCACCTCCCTGCAGTCACTGTCTGGATCAACAACTCTTGAACCAAGAATCAAAACTGCCCCAGACAGTTTTTGCAATAACTTCTGAAACATGTTATATACTCTCTGCGATCTAGATAGAAGCTTCTCAACATCCCTAAGATAGAGCACAATGGGACAGGTTTTTGATACATAAACCAGAACCTGAAAGAGAAGTAGAAATGAAAAATGTAATTGCCACACATCATATAATCATGGAGCAACACAATATAAAGCAAATTTCAAACTTGCAACACAATATAAAGCAAATTTCAAACTTGATTGATGATAACACATCATAGAAACATGTACAGGCGTATTTTTTTATTCCTTCAAAGTACACAAGTCCAAAATAAATTACCTTGTAAAGAGCTTGGATAAGAAGCTTTTCATCAAATGACCAGCTGTTTGTGCGCTTGAGAGGAGCTAGAGGAACAGTGTATCAGAAGTAAACAAGTTATTGTGATATAATAAAATATTAAAAAAATGAATATTTGATTGTTCAATGTTTAAATGAAACTAAGTGATGAAACATTTCTGGAAAAAAATTCACACGCACAAGCAGACACATCTCTTATTGAAACTCATCAATGGCATGCCATTTCACCTTTAAAGTCAAAAATTATTTATTTATTTATTTTTATCATGGAGTGAACCATTATTCTTAACTACTTACAATTAAAGTAGCCAAGAGCACACATATGATGCCTAGGAAATAACTGTATACAATTTCTTGCAACAATTGGAAGTCATAAATAAAGAGTAATTTATATAGTAAGGACAAAACCTGGATTTGAAGGAGAGCTCTGTGAAGAAAGATTACTGATGTTAGCTGAAGCAGAGAAATTCCTTCGCATCTTAGGAGGACTACTAGATTCTGCTCCCCTGCAGTTATAGGCACAAGGTGAAATTATAAAGAGTACAAAACAAATAAGTAGCTAATACTCAGTTTCATGGTAGTCAATCAAGTGCATCTACCCAAGTCAATACCTTGATCCAATCTCAACGCCACTGTTTTGCCTTCGTAATGTGCCTGGAAAATGTGTTGTAGTCCACAAAAAAGTTGAAACTCAAAAACCTTAGTGGGAAAAAACAATCAAACTAGCAAAGTATTAAAAGAACCAAGCCAGATGATGCCACGCAGGTAAGAATTCAGCATCAAAAGATAAGAGAACTCTATTTAAACAGAAGAATGTTTCATAAAACAAAAAATAGACGCACACAAAAAAAAAAAATAATAAAATAAAAAGAATACTTGAAGCATTTCCTTGACTATGAGAGAGAATCCTTGCAAAGTGAAAAGCAATTATTTTTCTTCCAATTTACCTTTGGATTCTTCCTTTTGAGGATAGACAGAAAAGGATCCCAAAAAACCAGATAGCCGCTCCAATGTTGTCTCTGAGGTGGATCTTTTAAAAGTCTACAAAAAAAGGTTGTACAATTCCTAAATCATATTGTCAGTGAATTAAAGGACCATGATAGAGTGACAGAAATTTATTGTATAAAGTTAAGAATGGCAGACCATTTAATTGGAAAATTTTAGTTTCAACTCGAAAGTTACATTAGATAGCCAAAGTTCTACAGGGCTACGTTTTAGTGGAAGCAATTTTGGACTGCCTATATCACACATGAAGATAGTCAAAACATGTTTAGGAAGCTTACAGGTTCTTTATTTGTAGTACCGTATTTGCTTTGCATCTGTACAAACCCAACAAATACAAATATTAGGATCCCAAAACACAAAACAAAATGAAAATCCCCGAACACACTCACCTTCAGCGAGAAGTCAGTTACATCCAACAGCAACAGCTTTGCTTCAAAGTAATGGGCCAAAGCCTTGGCGAGCACTTGCTGGTAAAGTTCTTTAAAATGAAAACAAGACGTCATGTTTGAGACTTTTTCAACAGAAAATGCAGAGATATGGTTAGCTCATCACAGACCAGACCAATACTATAATTTAGACAACCAACCTGCAGGTCCTGAAAGCAAAATAGCCCGACTTGCAGGTGAAAGGTTCCGTGTATACTTAGATGCATCAGCATGCTTTAAGTGGACATAGGCAGCACTTGTCAGCAGCACTCGTGTCTGTTCACTGCATTCGAATAGACAAGGCATGAACAGGTTATACAACATAAAGGTAAAGAGCTGCACAAATTTTTTTGAACTAAAAGCAAGTTTGATGATAAGAAAATATATAAACCATGCTTTTGGACAGCATAGCCAATACTGTAGGGCTACTTGGTTCAACATTCACTTCATTAAACTATCTAGAAATTGAATTTCATTCAACATCTGATATTGCCGAAACAATTTACTTATGTCAATTATCTTGATCCTGAGTAGAGTCCAGCAGAAACAAGATGAATAGTGCCCAACATAACCTGAAACTAGAGCTAGCGATTCATGCGTGCTATATAGGCTAACACGAACACAATATTTGTGCTAACTGTGCTGAAACATTGAACACGTATCACGAACACAACATTTTTAACACATTTAATTAGGTTATAAAAAACTCACATTGATTAAATGGGCCGGGTTGACGCGGTCCATAACAATTAAGTATAATTTTTTTTAACACATTTAACATAACTATTAGCTAACGATAGAAAACCTTATAAACAATAAGACTATTGTAAGAACTTACTATTACAACTCTAAGCATGCATGTTGAGGGTGTCACAAAATAGAATAATTAATTGTCTTTGTGTGCTTTTGAGGCTCAAAACGAGCATGATCCGAATATTAAACATGTTGGGTACTCTAACATAAGCACAACACGATTATAAAATTAGTGGGGCCCAAACAAATGCTAACTCTACCTGAAAACTCAACAATCTCTTTCTAATAATACCAATACAAGTATAGACATAAGATGTTCCTCATTCAGTATGTAAGGCAGCTGATAGATGCCAAGCTAGGCAAACTCAGATCAATCATTTTATACATGGATATGGACATGGACATTTTATCCATTACATACTGAGAATTTAGCAGAATAAAATAATTACATATTGTGATAAATTATGACTACTTTATTTTCCCTAGACAAATTGATCTTGGCCACTGGAAAATTGACAAATTAAGAAAGCAAAATATCCATATTAAAGAAATCATTCTTAAGGAAGATATAAAAAGAGGCAGCAAGAAAACCAAGAAATTAAATTCAAAGACCCAAGAGAGCAGGATAGCACATGACAATCAATATCTGAAATGTGTACATGGATATTGTTTTCTAACAGGTCACGGAAGAACACAAAATCCAATTTCCGAGGTTGCATGATTCACATATCTTGGTACATCTAGGCTATATTATTACCGAGCTACAGTAAATTGGAAATTATGTGTTCTGTTTTGAATTGCAATCACCATTTTCGGTTAAATTTTATAGTTTTACTAAATTAATTGTATCCAAAACAGAGAAAGCCACTAGTTAATTATTTTTTTTTTTTGAACTAACTAATTAAGTTGATTACATAGAGATAGAGTTATTGAAAAAAAAAAAAAAAACACAGGCTTTCCGTTCTTAAAAACAGAGTTCATTTTTCACAATCACCAGAGAATATCAGGATTCAGGGGAGCAAAAATAGAAACTATGTAGTAAAACTGAAAACAAAATCTATTAAAAATCTTTCAAAATAGCATTTTACAATCACCACTGCACTTCATAGAGGAAAACAAATCATGGATCCATATAAATTTAGATTATAGGTTCCACTTAACATACAAAAACTAAACTGATACAAATACAAAAAGAGTGAAAATAGGAGGTTGAGTAGGGGATTACCTGAGGTAATAGGGGAACTCATCAAAGGTGACCTTGGTTTCTCTTCCATCCACCACCTGTCTCAGCATCTCCTGCTCCAACTTCTCTGCTGTTATCACGTTCAACGGAATGTTGCTTCCGGTCCATCTCCCGACCGTCTGACCAGAAGCCAGCCCTATCCCAACCCCTACCCCTACGCTCAACGCCGACAACAGTATGTGTTTCTGTTCCATCTCTATATATCCTTACTCAACACTAGTCTAAATCAAATCAAAACAGAGCACTGTTTTTGTCTCTTCAACTCTAGGAAGATTTTTTCTCAAACTAGTTCAAAATCAAACTCACAGAAGATCAATAAATAAATAAATGGTGAAAAATAAAACAAACAGAGTTTCAATTCAATCGTACACACTTGGTCTATACTAGTAAAGTTCAGACAGAGAACCGAAAAAACTCCGATCTATAAGCGATTTCTCAGTCTCCTCTCAGACAAACACAATCTCTCACACTAAAATCGGTTAAAATCGGTTCCGCGAGAGCAAAAGTCGCGGATCTCGAGACACCGGATAATATGGGCGATTCTGTAGCCGCAGATGGCGGCGGCGGCGGCAGGGAGAGAGCAAATAGCAATGCGGTGGTGGCGGTTCCCAGGCGTCTTGTGTTGTGTAGTGTAGTGTTGTGTGAAGTGCCTGTGGGTTTTAGAGTTTAAAAGGAGTGCGGGAGCGAGAAAGTGCGTACGTGTTGGAAAATGGAGGGTGTAGGATTCGGTTAGACAGTTTAATAACTCTATAAATGGAGGAGGTGTGCACTGCAGTGCAGTGTACTCACTGTGCTGCCTACATGTGGGGAGCTATTATAGAGACCCACGTAATGAGCACAGACTGACGCGCGCGCCGAAATGCTTTCCGGATCAGATCAGATATGGATTGATTGTATTTGTATTTATATGGACTCTCTGGGCCTTCTTTAGATGGTTGGGTTGGCGCTGGATCTGGATGGCCCTGAAGCTGCTCCTTTTGTGCTCCAGTTCAGTTTAAAATAATATGATTTTCAGCTAAGAACCAATCCATTGTTGTGAATTGTGATGCAGCACTATATTGATGTGCGTGAATGTACAAGTTGCATTGGCCACTTGTAATAATGGATCAATTTCTGGCGTCATATATAATTATAGAGCATGGGTTATGGGTCGAACTTGGAAGAAGAAGAGTGCATATATGCAGATCAGCAGAGTAGCAACTACTTGGATTCTTTGTTTCCTGTCAATCATCCAAAAATGCAGCCTACATGTAAGAATTGTTACGTTAAGGGCTTGTTGGGGAACACAACCAACTGCATAGAGTGTCAAATGATCTACTTTATTTGGTTAATTTTTTGGCTACTATAATAAAAATCTTATATTTACTTTCTCAATATATTTACAATAAAGTTCTATCGTGTTTGTCGGGGCATGGCTATAGGTTATTAATGGAATTGTTAAGCAGGACCGACAATTTGAGTTGTAACTCACAACACGATACAAATTTAAATAGGTTTATTCATGTCGAGTTCGTGAGTAATCCGCCTAATTTGTTTCAGTGAACGAATCGAGTAATCCTTTTATTAACCCACCCATTTGAGGGTAAAATGTAAAACTTCAGTAAAAAGAAAATAGTTTTAGATTAAAGAGTCAAATATATCAAGTTGTGTTGTGTTAAATCAATTCATTTTGTTTGTGTCAAAGTCGGGTCGTGTAATTTTGAGCTAAATTATTTAAACGTGTTAAGACTATATAAGATCTTTTTGTTACTTGGTCCAACATGTCTTGGTTACTTGGTATTTACTACCAGCCCAGCAGTCCTGCAAGATCTATGTGAGAACTTTTTGTTAACCTCAAAAGACAATGGCAGGGCAGGGAAGGCTCTTTTAGAAAGTCACCATGAGGATTTCAAAAATATGTAATGTGTGTGTGCATGAATGAGACAAATCCAAAGAATTATGAACTTGCTTATGCATAATAATGCAATGGGAATGAATCATAGGAAATGCAAATAGCACTCCCCAATTACACATGTAGTTGTTGACTAGAAAGGCCAGAAAAACTATCTCATTAAGCGCAGGAACACGAAGGTATTCCACAGGCTATGTAACAGCATGGACGGCAATAGATTCCTTGACCGCGTGAATATAATACCCATCACTATGCCAAGAACAATAAGCGGTAGCATCCTATGTACATTGAAATGTGCTAGAGCAAAGGCAACTGAACTCACAAATATTGCACACCATACAGGCATATACTTGGTCAGCGAAGGTAGAAGGAAACCACGAAAGACTATCTCCTCCCACACTGGAGCACAAACTGAAACTACAATTGCATACAATGCCATTGCCACCGGGTCTCGTGCAACAATGGACTGCTCAACACTAGAGGGGGTCACAGGTGTAGAAGGCAGAACAGGCAGTAGGTTCAATTGGGACAACCGGTTGACCAGCGGAAACATGCAGCATCCCAGAGCAACATCAATCAACCAGTTTCCCTTGAGGCTAAATCTAAACCAATCCGATGGAAGGGGACGAAAACGAGACAGACAGCGGTGAAGGACTGCAAATCCAACAAGACCTTCAGTCACATCAGTCACTAGGCTGTATAGGGCTTGCCCCCTAAATGTCAAAGATTCTTTGTTGAAACCTGCCATGTGGGCTGCAAATGGAATCATCCATGAACCTACGAACCAGAATGAGGCAACCCAAAGAAGCATTACCTGCATCACCATAAGAAGTTTACACTTAAAAGTTAGAAGTTGCATGAAAGTTTTGCATGGAGCTCAAACTTCAACTAATTGTCTTAATAAGTAAACAATGGCCATGAAAGCTGATTAAGAAAACCACTGAAGCGGGAAACAATTACCTGCATTATGGTTTCTGTTGTCCATGGCACAGTCCACCGGCTCCCAATTGCCTTCAACACTGCATCTGTAGCCTGCAACAATATTATGCAGGAATTGTAACTCTAAATGCAAACGGAAGTTGCAATTGCCAAACAATATTATGCATTTGTCATTCCAACCAGAACAAAGTCAACAAGAAGTAAACCAAGCAAGTCTTCTAAAAACCTAGTACTAACTACTAACAATATTCTTATGAAATTTATATGTTATATTGTAACAAATAAACCAACAGATATAGTATATAGTATATAGAAAGTAAACTTGTACGAGAACTATTAGAAATCAAAGACATTCTAAACCCGCCTAAACTATCCAAGTTGTGCCAAAATGATGGCTGGCTCATTGACATATTGCAGGTTTGAAGTTGGTGTTCAACCTAATTGATGATGTGGTTTACATGTTATAAAATACCACTAAGTGCAATTATCTATTTCACACAAAAGAAGTGTCATCTACATAGCTTAATAGGGCACTCCACAAAGTACTATTCAGTTAAAAATCCAAAATATTATCTTCCTTTATTGAGAAAATATCTATATAAAACGAGCATACATTTAGTATCTCCAATATGCTAAAATTGAGTACATAATCTAGTCAAGAAACCTAAAATATAATCATACAAGTACTCCATCGACTTCTTTTGTAATATATAGATCACAATCTAGAGAGGACAATGATCAAACTCAGATGCCCATCATATTGAACCAAATGAAGAAAGGAATTACCTCAAGAAGAATTGTTGTCCATTCTTTTCTAACAGTTCTTGAATTATCAGCTTCAGGCTCCACAATTTCTTTGGGCAGTAAATTTTCATTTAATTCAGATTGGGAAGGTTCAGAAGAGAACTCATCACGCAGTAAATTTTCATTTAATTCAGATTGGGGAGGTTCAGAAGAGAATTCATCGCGCCTAAAACATGTAATTTTCCATTTCTGCAATACAAGAAAAGTAAAAATTGAAGTCAACATTATAGTTAAGAGAAATACAACAAGAACAGAGAGCAACTTGGCAGATACAGATATGTACAATTAAGCTATATTTCAATGCACACTCATCTCTTTTGCATCTAAGTAAGCTTCTAGATTCTAACTTTCCTACATTTGCCAACATTTTCTCAGCAACCAAATGGAACCCAACTCAATTTCTAGACAACCAAACTTAAGGAAACGAATTGCAAATGAAATTATTAACAAAAGCCATCGCAAATCAAAATTTGGCAGATAAAGAAATGTGCAATTAAGCCATCTAAGGAAACTTCAAGATTCACTTTCTAACCCTTTTCCTACATTTCCTCAGCAACCAATCCAAAACCAACTAGCTTTCTAGACAACCAAACTTAGAGAAACAAACTGCAAATGAAACAGGCAACAAAAACAAGCAATAGCAAACCAAATGTTGGGAGATACAGAAAAAAATGCATAAGTAATCCAAATTTCAATCCACACCCATCCCATTTCTATCTTAGGAAAAACTTCAAGATTCCAACTTCCCAACATTTTCCTACACTTTCTCAGCAACCAAACAAAACCCAACTCGAATTATAGACAACAAAGCTTAAAGAACCACTAACAATACCAAAAGCTTACGTTCTTCAAAGACTTAAAATGCACAATTAAGATCAATTTCAATCCACACCCATCTCATTTCTATCTTTGGAAAACCTTCAAGAATCCAACTTCCCGACATTTTCCTACACTTTCTCAGCAACCAAACGAAACCCAACTCGAATTCCAAACAACAAAGTTTAAAGAACCAATAACAATAACAAAAGCTTACGTTCTTCGAAGACTTGGGATTGGGCTCAGAGATCCGGAAACTGCGAGTGAGCGGTGAAGAAGTTGCAGGGCGGCGCGAGAGCCGAAGTCCTAAAAATCCGGCGGCGAGAACGGGACGTTGAGTGAGGAACTGAGAGCAAGAACTCATCAACATGAGTTGCGAATTGGGGCGGACTGAACAATTGTTAATTAGAAGTGGCATCGGAGAATCGATACACGCAAGTAGTGTGGGTTCTGATTCTTCGTTGCATGATTTTGATTTGGAATTGGAATTGGAATTGGAATTGGGGAGGAATCAAAAACCCTAATTTCTGGGAAATTTTGGAGTTTCTTTGAGGCGCAGATTTGGGGAAGACCGTTGACACCAAATGCTACTCTTTAATCCGTACCAGAGAGAGAGAGAGATAAGCTTAAAAGCTTTG
>JAYMTE010002848.1:0-10569 GCA_036897545.1 Pelargonium fulgidum
AGAACGACGACGTATTAACTGACAATCTTGATTTGGTAAAAAATAGCCAATCAATAGCAAATTAAAAATCACCGAAATGGAGCTGGCTAAGAATGGGACATATATTTGGACTTAGACTTTGATTACTTCAACTTCTAGCTAGGCTTTGATGACGAGCTCCCAATTTGCAAGTAGACTTCTCCTTTATGAGCTACCGAAATGGTACAGAGACTACAAACGCGACGTCAAGTCACCTCCACAGCATGGGAACAGCCACGACCATGGGCCGCTTGATTAGGAGTTCGAGGTCCAAAGTCACTCATAATGTCACTTGAGATTGAAGACATGTGCATGATCATAATAAATAGAAAACATTTGCGATATATGCAAGAATGTGGGTCTAATTAGGTCTTGATCTTCTAACTTCATCTTCTTTTTACGAGGCTCTCATTGTGATGATGACGTTCCATGGATATGATTATTTTTTTTTTCTTAGTCTGATTACAGTTTTGATCGTTATGACTTTATTCGCCTTTAAGCCTTGATTTATTTATTTCTTATGGTTTTTTTAGGAACTACTTTCGACTTCATAACTTTCTCTTGAGTTGGTTGGTCTAAACTACTTGAGTTGAGTCATCTCTTGAAAGGACCGAATTGTTTAAGTAAGACAATTCACAGGTGTAAATTTCATGCATCATCTCTTATTTTAAATAATTTGTATTTTTTTAATGAGATAATGTTTTTGAGGCCAACTCAAAACTATTTTCTCTTCAAACAGATAAGCCTTATACATTATTTTAATTTATTAAATAAACAAGTACATATTGGATAAAAGATAAATTTTAATATTGTTTTATAAGCGTGTTGACAAACGTTTTAAAAACAAAATGTTGCACACTAACTCAATTAAATTGAAAACATAACTAGTTGCAAACACACGATTGGCTTGCACGTCATTGGTCTGAAATCTAAACATCATTTTAGATAATCCAACCGAATTATAATTAATAATAACAGTGGACGACACCGTTTGTGCTTTTGACTATTGAAAAATACTGAATTGTTTAAGAAAAAAGCACAAGTAAACGACCTATAATTAGTTAGTAATATCAGAGACGACATTTAATATCTGAGAATTGAAAAATCAAACAATAACCGACAACTGAATTGTTTAACGTTATTACTAAATTCTATAAATAGTAACTTAAATTCTATTCCCTGACAGCGCTTTACGAAGACTCAGATCAGTCCAAAAGAATTTAACGTTTCAGATTGGCCCAGAAACATTTTCCAATTTTTGCTTCGTTTTTCTTTTCCTGGTCTTCTCTAAAACCCCCAATCTTGCTGCGCCAGATCAGGCCACGAGATTCAGCTAACCTGCTAACTTGTTCGCATCTGATTTGGCTTGCTAAGCGAAGCTGTTGGGTCTTTTCTGCGAGTCTCTTGCGATTCTGATCGACTTGTCTCCACTGATCCATTTGCCATCTCAACAAACTCGAGCTTTTCGCATTTCTTCAAATTTTATTTTTCTGGTAGTTTGGAACTGGGTGGTAACGAATTCTTCTGGGTTTTTATAATTTGGATTGGTTATAGACCGTGAACTGCTCCTAGTAACTGGTTTTTAGAAGGTAAGGCCAAGACTCTTCATTTTTTAGATTTTGTTAGAGCTATACTGTTTATGGTTGGTTTTTAAGTCATTTTTATCGTTCACTCCCTCCCAACATAGTAGTCCACTAATAGAGTAATTTTTTTTTAAGGAAATAGGACAATAATAGTGGGTCAGAGGCAGTGTGATGTTTTTTAGATGTTGATTAAGTAGTGGAAGTATGGTTTATTAAGGTTTATAAGGGCGCATGATTTTTTTTTTTTGCTTGTTGAGAACTCAATTGCACTGTGTTTGCATTGTTCTGTTTTGTGATCTTATTGGAATGTTCATAACAAAATTGCTGAGCATACAAATACATGTGACGTTCTCAGTTTTGCTGATATTCTAAATTTGATATTGGCAGCAACTCTATAGGACTGGCTCAGAGCTAATTCGAAAGACAGTGCATTTCCACATATTGGATGTTGCGAGTCAAACCTAGCACAGGTGTATTACTGAGGAAGTTATTTGTTTCACCCAATAAAGAAACCTTCTAGAGGTTATTACTGAGAAGTTTTAGCATCATGGTTAGTCATAGTATATCCTGGTTACATATGTTGACTTTTTTAATTGCCTACATAGAGTTAGAGTGGATATGTTTGGCCCGCACAAATTGAATGGATGCACTTACTTTTATAAAAGATACAAATGCATGCATCAACTTTTGTAAAGAGCAGAAGGTGTGTCTGTTTTGAAATGGGACCATTTAAGAAAGCTTTTACTACCACTCAAAAACTGAAGCTTCACATCAATTGAATGATTCATGGAGTGCCACTATTTCTATGTTGTTTTACCAGTGTCTTAATTGTTCCATTCAAGATAAAGAATTAATGCATAAATTCTATCATAAACAATATTTAGCAGTTGTTTTCTTCTTAGTTGGTGTCACTTCCCAGTAATTTGATATGTCAGGTTCTTGGCTTAGATCAAGTGACAGGAATGCTGTTCAATCATCTATTAACATCTATATTTGGGGGTCTCCTGCGTGGCTGTGGCCCTTTCAGTAGTCCACATATGAGGAAGTCTGGCAGATCTGTGTTCTCTGAAGGTATAATAAACGTTGACTTACTGATAATAGCCTCCCCCAAAATAAATTCCTTGAAGATATTTTATGCCAAGGCCTAATACTTGGTGTGTCTCAGGTGCAAATGAGCTTGGAAATGGTATCGAGGAAAGTTTATTGTTGTCAGAAGAAGCAAATGAATTGAAGGGTGCAAGTATAACAGTGAATACTGTTGCAATAATGCCGTCTCCTATTTTGTTGTGGAGATTCAAGGTTCATTATATACAGCATAGATATACAAAGTTATTTAGTGTTTATGTGAACATATTATTGAATGCATGCAGAGACTAAGTTCATATAATCAACTGCTTTTGTTTTAATAAGAACTTGAGTAACAGAAAAGCTAATTATATGTTTTCCTTTTTTATTGGAGCTACACACAATCTCTCATATCTTCATAGTTAATCTTGAGTTCCTATATGTTTTGATAGACACATCTAATGTTGTAAAAATTCAGATTCTTATACTTGATTTAGTTAACCTTGGTAATTGATGAATTCATGATTATCCAGGTACTACTGTTCTTCATCTGGGGTTTCTGTTGTTGCAAGGTCAGTTCTGTTGCTTATAACTGTTGTAGAGTAGGAGGTTTCAGATTTGATACATGAATAGTGGGAGTATCCAAATTCTTTTCGATATGGGGTGCCTATTCTTCATCTTGGGTATATGTTTGCAGATTGGATGGGATTCTGTTATGAGAATGAGTGTTGAAGTTCACGATCTTTTTCTATATGAAGCATTTTTGTATTTTAATCCTCTTCTTCTTGTGGTTAGTTACAGTTTTCTCTGTGAGAGTTCATTAGTTTACTTGTAGTTTCTTAAATTGTTATTTATTCCCTTGCATTAACACCTTTTCCTATTCTCCCTGCATTTCAGACTATGATGGTATGGCTTTGGGGAGTAAATTTGTGGGTTTTTGCTCAAGCTAATGTTAATTATGCCAAAATATTTGACCTTGATCAGAATCATCTTACCAACATTGAAACATGGAAGGTACCAACTACCAAATTTAACATCTGATGCATTGCATCTTTCGATACGTAATTAGTAACTACTTCAACTGTGTGATGCTTCTTTTCTTTTGAATGATGTTAGTTTCATAGGTACTATAAATTTGGGTAAATATTGTTCAATAGGGCTTACATTATATTGTATTGTTTTTTGGGCATTAATACATATCTTCTTTGATTAACTATTTATGGATTGCATCATGGATAAAATGTTGGGAAACAGATGTTTGATGGTAGGGGGATAGGTGGGGAACCTACTGAACTTCTCGTTTCTAATATGTTTCTTCATGTTCCTTTGATATCTGTTAAGACTTCAAGGACCAACTCAACTAAAAACATAAACTAATAGTTGAAGACCCAATTTAATTTTTATACTCTAACACACCCTCATGTGCAAGCCCATCGCTTTGTATGTGGGCCCAAGCACCTATGCACGTGTCCTCTTGTCTTGTGCTGAAATTTATTCAGGGTGGCGGCAGCGAGACTCGAATTAGTGACCTTTAGGGTCAACAAGACTTCGATACCATGTTAGATTTTATTGATGGGCTACACATAGGGGCTTGGGCTTCCATTACTAAAATTAGTGGGTTTCACTTGCACTATTATATGAATGCAACTCATTTCTTTCATATTTCTACAATGTGAGACTTATTTCGCCCACTTCAGCAATTGGTTTATTAGTTTTTCATTTCCTCAAGGTTCAAATATCAGTTCAGTTACTTTAAGTAGAGTGAATTATTCTCTTTATGAAGTTGTTAGTTTTCTTCTTCTATCCATGTTTGATATGTTCCAGGTTAACTCTTCCTTCCTATTTCAATATTTGCAGTGTGCAACATGGATGACAATCATTGTCCCGACTAGCATGACAGCATATCTCTATCTTTACTCTCACGGAAAAGTATCATTAGCAGCATCACAACCAGTGTAGTAGAAGCTTCCTCCCTAATCATTAACGACAACTGCTTATGCTTGATTATTGACTTCTCAGTCATTTTTCATTTCTGTTCACGTGAAAATGTGATAGCAAGCTGTTTCCATTTGAGCTTTGTTTTCACATATACCCAAATATATTATATTGAACTGTACTTGCTCTTTTCTGCAGGTTCTCTTATATGCTGCTTTTGCAATTGCCTTGATATTCCCTTTTGATATTTTCTATTTGTCATCACGCTGCTACTTGTTAAGGACTCTCTGGCGGATAGTTCTCCCACTACAGGCAAGTTTGTTATAAGTGGCATATTGTAAAATTATTCTTTGCTTTAAAGTATTCAAAAAGGGAAGTAAGAGCATTATTGTTCTGCCATGTGGCGTTAATTAATATGCACTAAGTATAGCAAACTGAGTTGAAGAATACGGAAGAGTTGAATCCACAACCTCCAATAATGGGGCTAACAAGGCAGCACTGCACATTGCTTTTGTGCTTAAAGACCATATTTCAGTGTATGACCAACTGTTTTAATTATTTGTGGTTTACATGGCACTCATAATACTTATTTGTATCATTTGATGTTTATTTTTATGAGCACAGGCAATATCATTTTCTGACTTTTTCTTGGGCGATATTTTGACCTCCATGGCAAAGGTATCTTTCCTTTCTAATTTGCTATTCCCTAGGTCAATTCTCATTTTTAATCGATATGTAGTCCTGCATTTCCAATTTGAGGCATTATAAATGTGTATATAATAATATAAAGTTTACAGTGCCATACTTAACATTTAATTAGCTCCTTCAGTTTCAAGTCATCCCTCTGGACCCTCTCTCAATATATATATATAATAAAATTGATGTAGTAATTATTTGATTTGTTAGGGGGTCAATATGTCGGTTATTTACCAGCCAAAGAAGGCAACCCCTGATGAATCAGACTTTTCCGATTGTTCATTTCAGTGATTGATATAAAAAAGGGAGCTTTTAAGTCATTAGATTAATTAGATATTGTTTTTATTTGACTTCTAATTAGTTCTAGACTGAGGGTTTAGTGAGCAGAGCACATAGATTTATCAATACATCTATCCAGACATACAGAGAAATGCTATTTCGAAAGTGATTTTTTTCCCCATAATGTCGTCTAGATCAGAAAGTTGATGTTCAGACAATATTGAAATATATACTTCTCTTAAATTTCAATAATTGAGCTACATACAATGGGAAAATGTGAGGTGAAGAAGCAACATACCTACACTTGAGAGGGAGTGTCGATTTAATAGGACTCCGATTTGCCCGTGTCGTTTAATGACATAATTTTAGATATTTACAATTGGCACTATATACTTCTTTGGTGTGCATGTAATTTTAATTAGTTTAATGCAGGTCTTCTCAGATTTGGAACGTTCAGTCTGTCGAATGACCCATCGACAGGTTAGTGTTTTATTGTTGAGTTGGGTGCAATGTATATTATAAAATTCAATCATTTAGTTTTGAAGAAGGTAGTTCAGCTTTTGCTTTTCCAAGACACCAAATGCAATCATTTATCTGAGTCCCGACTCCTGAACAATAATGCTTGTCTAATTAGATATATTGTTCTTTCAAATATTTGTAGGTTGCCACTATTGCATGGTTTGAAGCTGATTCTGTATGTGGTAGTCACTCTGTAGCTATCCCTTTAGTTCTGGTTTTACCTTATCTTTTTCGTTTGTTTCAATGTCTTCGACAATACAAGGATACTGGAGAGAAAAGAACACTTCTGAATGGTAATATCTACAGTTCATTTCCCTCTGCAAGTTGTTCACCTCTTTATTACGTAACATACATACGATGTACCATTACGAAATTGGTTTCCAATTCAAAAAAGGTTATCTAGAGCTCTTTGGGAATATAGCTGAGCTTTGATCCATAATGGATTATTTGTAATTATAGTTTTCTTTGTTCCACGTTCATGGTACCCAAAGTTGTCGTTTTTAATGCTGTTGTATACAAGTAATTTTGTCACCTCTATACTTAACGTCATCTTCTCATGGTTTCAGCTTTAAAGTATTCAACTGCAGTGCCAGTGGTATTCTTTTCAGCCCTTAAATACCATGTTTCCCCTGCAAAGTGGATAAACCTTTACTGGCCTCTATGGCTTCTCTCAAGTGTTTTAAACTCTTCGTATTCATTCTACTGGGATTTGACGCGAGATTGGGACTTAAGGTACGTCAGTTTTCCTTTAGTTGAATTGGTCCTCTACGTGGTATCAGAGCCGTGCTGATCTAAAGGTCATGAGTTTCAGTCTTGCCACCACCCTGATTAAATAATATTTAAAATTTTAGAGGTATGATTTCAAGTCCAGTTTTAAAATTCTAGCAGAAGGCAAGAAGAAGACGTGCATGGGCCACGTGGGGGGCGTTCAACTATAAGTTTAAGCTTTTAGTTGAATTGGTCCTCTATAGTCCTTTAACCTTTCACATGAAATTGATGCCAAACCTGTTATCACAGCCCCTTCTGCTGTTTCTTGAGTGATATTCTTTGTTCATTTATTTAATTTCACTTTCCCCTTACGTGGATGTGATTGCCTGATTGGGGTCTTTTGTGATGGAACTATAGATCTTCTGAATACAAGTGGCATGATGTGCTTAGGCACCTCAGTTTTATAAAAGAAACTTGTCCATAGACAATCTCAAATCAAATTTTCTACTGCAACTTTTGTAGTTAGATATTTAAATGCTTTTAATCACTGCACTTTAAGCCATATTTCCTATTAGAATATGGAAGAAATTTGTGACAATTGTTTTAACTTCAATTTATGCCATATGAATTTCTCTTTTTCCAGTTGCTTCACTCGGATATTCAAGTTCAGCAAACCACATATCTGCACGCACCTGTTATATGGACGCAAATGGGTTAGTAATTTAGTACCATAAGTCTCCTTGGACTATGGCACTCAGTGAAAGGAAGTTATATATACTGTATCTGATCTGTCTTTTTGAACATGTGATGGGTCTTTTCATATCTGGTTCAAGCTGAAACCTGTTTAACTGGGTATTGCTGATCTCTGTGACCTTGTTTGGCTAATTGCTGCACAATACTCAACGAAAAAAGTTGCCAAGTTTCGGCTCATGCAACCAAATAGTTTTTTACTATCTGCTTACAGGTTTAGTTTCTGGCTGGCCAGACCTAGTATTAAAGATATAGATCCTCAGCTCAGTGCCATATAAAGAAGTTGCGATTATGGATTTGCAGGTGTATGTTTGGGTGATAGGAAGTAATCTGATTTTGCGTTGCACATGGACATACAAGCTGTCTGCCCATCTCCGCCACAACTATCTCACTGTGTTTACAATCACAGCCTTGGAAATGCTCCGCCGGTTCCAATGGATATTTTTCCGAGTAGAAAACGAGTGGAACAGAATGAACCCCAAGGCAGACGTTAAGCTCGCCGGAGACAACCAAAATGGGGAGGAACCGTTACTGAATTCTAATAACTATGATGTATAGATCGACAAATATTGCCATTTTCCTGCATATAGCAATAGCAATATATAATATTGCCATTATCCTGCTTGTAGCAATCTATGTATCATTGCCCTACGATTTTTTAGCAGCCAAAAGTGTTTACAATTCCATGTTTATAAAAAAATTCATGTACACAAAATGAGTTTGGACAATAAAAATTCATGTACACACTGTTGCATATTGATTTCAATGAAAAATTTCTACCATATATAAAATCTTATGAGCAACAAAATCCTCTGTTTTAATACAGTTTCACTGTCAGCTTCAACTCTGCTCCAGATAGAAAGAGAAAGCATTGTCACTCTTATCAAAATATTGCTAGCAAGACTGAAAATTTACAAATATGATGATATATAGTTACATGGTACGATTGGATTGAGTTCCAATAATCCAATGTTTCAGTTTGTTGCTTATTTGGGTATAAATTTGTTAGCCCAATATAGATTGAAAAAAAAACATAGAGTCACATCTATAGTCTTAAAAAAAAAAAGTTTTGTGAGATGCACGAATGAAGTATAATATGCAATCATCCTTTAATGATCCGATCATTTACTTCTTCATTCAAGTGGTCATAGCATAAAATTCTTAACATTGAGAAAGAGATGATTCATGCAGAAAAGAATCAGTTGGTTCATTAGTATTTTGTTTTAAATTTAAGAAAGCCTCACATTGTTCTTCACTTATCTGCTGAATATTGTGAAAACATGCATAGTCATCATCTTTGTGTGCATCACTGATATGGCATGATGAAATGCATTCACAAAGTGATCAATCATATCAAATCATGCATACCACTTCATTCATGCTACGTTCATCTATAAATTATAAACTACAAGCCATTGATGATTGATCACTAACATAACATATATACCAGCATTCAATAATTGCTATACTATTTGAAGAAAACAAGAAATTACTGTATTGAGTATGGCTGGTGCAGAGGGTTTGGCAATACTTAGGGTCAATTGCGGAGTGTTTACGATGAAGCTGACAGTCAGAGGTTCGGTTAACATTCTTACTGTAAAGGAGACGATCAAGGACACAATCGGTACTGATGTCGCGAGACAGACTCTGTACTCTGACTCCAATTTCTCGGAAGTGTTGCTCGATGATAAAACCATAGTTCCCTCCGGAAATGTGATCTTCCTCAAAGTGCAGCCGCTTCCAGCTGATGCCCCCATCAAGATCACAGTGTCGCACCTGGCCACCCACTACCAGCAAGATTTTGAGGTTAAAGAAACTGATACTGTGATGTCACTGAAGCGAAAGATTCGGTTAAGCCCACAGTTCACTCGCAAGATTACAGAATACAAAGTTCACGAGAAGCCAGAGTATGTGCTCCCCCAAGATTTGGGGCTCATCCGCAAAGACATTAAAGTGGAGTTGAAGGAAGAGGATTATTCGCTGACCAAGTACTGTATTCATGATGGCTGCAAGATGGATATTGGTATATCGATCATTCAGCGTGAGGGGCCTAATCTGAGTGACAGTTTCAACAGAGGGGTGAAGTCAGAGCAGGGCTCAACTTCATTCACATCGGATAGCATAAACAAACCCGGTGGTTGACTCCTTTTATTTACCTACTGTAATGCCAGAGTAACAATAAACAATAAACAATGTTGAGTTGAGTGCATATCTATATAGTAATTTCGATATTTGAGGCAAGAGTTCACAATAAAATTACAAGTGGGAAGAGTGTTTATTGACAAATTTTAATTCTTCTAAATAAAATTGATACTTCCTTCTTCTTTTTACAGCTATATTATATTCTGAAAATGCAATGAAGCTGAAATCTAAAATGCGGGATCTTGATTAGCTCAAAATAAATCATTTAGTTTGCAAATATTTCCTTCATTTTCCAAATTTAAGACTACAAAACAGAGTATGAACCTTCTTATGTACATATAGCATTGGTGCATTGGGTTTCAGGGCAAGTACTCAATTGTTTATGTGATTGCCAAATACATTTGTTTTTACAATAATTCAATATCAATTAATTAACTCTGTTTTCATTATAACTTATTATTCTTGAGAGAATTAGTTAATTTTATATTTCAATACAGTTTCTAGTTATTAATACGAAGAAGAAAATTTTTATTTCTCAGTTAACACGATGTTAATATTGTTCTTTATTGAAAAAATATTGTCAGTGACTTATCAATGGGCATGACATATGAATTCTCCTTAGCTAGCATGAAATTAACAGCTATACAAACCAAAACACTTTTATTTTATATAAATTCATGTAATATGAGATGCTAACTGATCAAACAAACAAGATGCAGATGAAAATTATGACAAGGATAGAGATTGCAAAATCAGTAAATTGACATGATGAAACAACAAAAAGAAAATGCATTTGGATAGAGTGATGACACAATATCATGCAAATTACAATCCATTGATCAATTGAAATGGCATGACTCATGTATATGAGAGG
>JAYMTE010002849.1:0-10569 GCA_036897545.1 Pelargonium fulgidum
CACGTGACGAGCGCGTGTCTCATTTAAGTCATGGGGACTTCCAGAGATATTTTATCTGAGGATTTACTGGGGACCTTAGAAGGTACTGTTCAACCGGGACCTTTAAACTTGTTGGGGAGGTTTATCCTTACCCATTCTTTGTTTGGTTCTTGAGAAATAGCGGATGTGTGTTGCCACGTGGTGTGGTCAGATTGGTTATGAGACACTCATAAATTTTGGGCATAAACACTATTGATAATTTGCGTACTAGCTTTACAAAAAATATATATTAAATATTCATTTTTAGAACGAAAATATAAGATAAAAAACATATTTATTTGAGATGAATGAAGTATTTGACATAATTATCTTCGTTAGACCGGTTTGGAGGCCTCTTTTCTTTTCGTCTTAGCTCAACCTTTGATGCCAATTCTATTGCTTTTTTGGTTTATGGAAATCAATTGGTAGTGGATTGCATTTGAGTTGTCATATTTAAATTGTTTTGGGATGCTTTGGGATGTTTTGTGTTTGCAGTTTGCTGGCTTTTCTTCATTTTTGGCATGTTGTCTGTTTTGGTAGTTAGTCTTGATTTTTTTTGTAACTCGGGTTCTCTTTATGCTTTTATCTTGACCCTTTCAGTCTATTAATAAAAGGAATAGCTTGCTTATAAAAAAATTAAAAAAAACTAACAGAAACATTTGTATCCACAGGCTAAAATTACTACAAAATGGAGGATGAGTAAACTTAAAAACGTAATTAAGTGTCCTAACAAAACTCGGCATGATGGTTAAGTATTTGTGGACAATACGACATTTTTTTCATTACTCCACACGCTGAAGAATACAAAGAAAATGTTGGAGTACATATGTTTGAATAACATACTTTTACAAATATATATTACAAGTGCATGAAAAAAAACATTTCAATTTGAGTGGAAGACTGAAGAAACGCAACTGATTTAAACTTGATAAGGAGAATTTTGACGCTCTCTTGCTTGTGGTTTTGCCCAACTCGAATCCATATTAAATCAAATGGTTCACACCAAACAAAAAAATTCTCCTTTCTTGAAACTTACTTTGGTTTTCTGGGAAAAGAAGGAGAATCAGTTCTTGCTGGAGAAGGGAAAACCTCGGATATGCTATCCCAAGAAGTACTATCGTTCTTACGCCGACGATCCAAGAAAGCTGGTCTCACCGGTGTTATAGCTCTTTCGCCTTTCGACGTGAGCAATGCTACGATCTCCGACATCGGAGGCCTCAGGCTTGGATGAGGTTGGAGACACAACAAGGCTACATCTACTGCTTGCATTACACCATTCTCTTCAAATCCGTCTTCTCGCATTTTTGGGTCAACTAAATCAAGAACCTCCGATCGTTCATATAGTTTCCAAGCCTATATGTCATGAAATAGGTAAAACATATGATTGGCTAGGTTTCGTATTACTTGTGTGTTATATAAAAACATATACGAGAATACGTGATATGACATGATGGCATGACATAGATACGGTGACATTCAATTTTTTCAAAAATAAAAGGAATAATACATTAGTAATTCGTTCAATAATAATGACAAATGATGGAAATGAAAATTTGTGTGGGCATACCGTATTTGTGTTGTGCTGCAGGTCGATATATGACACATGGGACAACACGAATATGATATTATTAAGATTTGTACTCAACGTTAAGCACAACGCAACATGACTTGACAAGTTTAGCAAGATATGATCCAACACGATTAAATATCTCTAGTTTGATTTGTTGTAAAATTACAATTCGTGTCATATAGTTTCATGATTTGTTTAATTAATAATAATGTGTGTCTCTTAGGAGTCTAACAAGAACACAACACAATTGAAAACTTACGCAATTCAAACACACTTATTTTGTGTTGTGTGTTGGATCAAGCGGAGTGTCTCATATAACTGTCAACTCTCATATATAATTACCAAACTCAAGGAATAGGGATTCGAATCCACGACCCCATATACACAAGCGTGTGCCTTTAACTGTTGAGTCATTCTCTAGAGAACAACTTACTATAAGCATACTTCTAGTAATTCGTACTTAATTAACTTGTTAAACGAAACACAACTATTTTGGGGCAAATATACATTACAAATCATTTTGAAAAAAAAAAAAAAAAAGAGAGATATAAAATGGAGGACACAAGTTCAATTTAAAATTTATTTAAAAGTTGAAGGATATGTAAAATCTATAGTCCTGCACGTTAGAGCTGACAATTTGGATCCAAACCCAATGAGTACCTGACACTTACTTTTTGGTCGGGTTGGGTCGGATAAATTGGCAAAAAATTGCCATGTGTACTAAAAGTGTAAACGTCGAATACGTGCAAATAGGCAAAGAAGATGAAAGTGATTGTGCATCATAACTTGTTCCCAACAGGAAGAAAAAAAAAAAGATAAAAAGAAAGCATACATATTCAGGTAGGTATTGCATTTCTGAAGGTAGTGTAAGGTCTGTGTTTTTCCTGCAACTGATAATTTCAAGCACAAGAACTCCAAAGCTGTAAATGTCTGCCTTTTCAGACAATTCTCCTCTAATGGCATACTCTGGTGCAGTGTATCCTCTGAACAAAAACAATTGTAAAGTACACATTGCTTAGTTCAAATGTTCATTTTAATTAATAAAATTACAACATCTTAGGATATTAATTCAGAGGAACAACAAGTTCCCTAGGGTATATCTCAATGATCAAGACATGTATCTTTCTACAGGAGATATGGGTTCAAAGCTTGGGTGGAGTGAAGTTTTGAAATAAAAAATAGAGCTACACCTGTTAACACTGCGAAAAAAGTTACAAACTGTGATGGAAATTTATGAGAGAAAATTTTGCATAACAGTTCCGTCACAAATTGTGACATAAATCGTATTTTGTCACAGACGCACATTTGTGACGGAAATTTATGTTACAACCATATGTGACAACCTAAACAATGACATAAATATTTTGTCACAGTTTCGTCACAAATTACATTTTGTGACTGAAATCCAAAGATTTGTGACTGAAATTTTCATTACAAATTAGAGTTTTTTTTTTTTTAGTGTAAGTAACTCAACCAGGGGCGAACCCACTCAATGAGTTGTGGGGTCAGCTGACCCCACATTAGAGAAAATTGTTTAATTTTTTTTAAATTATGAACCCTTGAAACATATACATATTATTGCTAACTGATTCCATATTTTAAGGTAATTATAGTGATACAAAAAATTTGACCCCATATTTTGAAATTTCTGGATCCGGCACTGAGCTCAATTGGTGAAAAAAGATTCACAAGATCAGCTAGATGCACAAAATTAGTTTCATAAATAAGTACGTATGAATATTGGTCTTGAACCGAATAATTCTAGACCGGTTTGGACCGAATTCAATAGAAAAAAAAAAAACGACTACAGTTAAAGTGATTGAATAAGTAATCATAAAATAGATTGTGGCGAAATTGTAAAAGAAAAATCAATAGTAAAATTAGTTTAAACTTATAATATAAAAAAAAAAATCGGTCCAAAACCAGATTTGAACCAAAATTAAACTAGACAAAATCTGCCAGAATGTTTTTGGTAAGATCAGAATGAACCCAATAGGTTCGGATATGATCCGGACCTATCCAAGTCAGTTTTTGCACAGTAAGTGTAAAAAGTTATGAGAAACAGTGAGTATCGTGAAATCTCATTAGAATAAAGTCCAGATATTTTTTTCCGAAACTTAATCACTGCTCTTCCTATTCGTCTAGACGTTTTCACAGTCGAACTTGCAATGCAACAGCAAAAGTAGTGTAGTGCAAAAAGTGATGGAAGGACTTACAATGTACCAGCAAACGTGGTGCTAAGATAGGCTTGGTCTTCAGGGAAGAACCTAGCCAGCCCAAAATCTCCAATTCTTGGTTGAAACTTTTCATCAAGAAGTATGTTGCTTGCTTTAATATCTCTGTGAACAATTCTCAAGTGTGAATCTTCATGGAGGTATTGCAACCCTCTGGCAATGCCAATAATAATCTGAAACCTAGTGCTCCATCTTAGAAATTGATCACTCTTTCCTGTGTTTTTATTCCATTCAAAAAAAGTGTCAATGAATTTTTTTATCACCAATTATTTATGAAGTATATAGTCACTAGGGAAGCTCTTATCCAAGACGTCAGAGAAATAAAAAGCGACTCAATTGCTTGGCCCAACATATATATTAGGATTAAATGATTTTACCTCATGAATTGACAGTTTCTTTGGGTTTAAGGTTTAGTCTTGCTTGAGCCATTTATTATAAACTCTTTATATTATTGTTAATTAAACTCGCTCAACTGGTTGTAGCTAGTTTTTAGGTGTCACATCAACATTTGTTGACATGTCGTTAGATCACGTTAGACACGAAATTCATGTGCACATGTCACATCATCATAACGTTTCATTTTTTTTCATTATTTGAGTTTAAATGACATGGTTTCGGCCGTCTGTGATGTAAAAAAAATAAGAAAATACCACGTTTTGTTTGAAGTGGAATGCACACGTGGACTTTGTACTTGATGTGTTGTGATGACGTGACACCTAATTACCCGCTATGGACGGTTGAGTAGATTTAATTATAAAAAAATTGTTTACAAAGATTCAAACAAGGCAAAACCCAAAAATTGTGCCAGCCCAAGGGAAGCAAAACTATTTTACCCTAGAAATTAACAAAATTGCAACATCAAACGTAAGACGTCACAAGTAATGGGAATTGCATCGTTATGCCGTCGCAATTTTTGATGACGTCTACAAAACGCAAATTTCGTTGGAAAACCCATCTACAGTTCAACTGTTTTCTTATAGTGCAAGTTAGTGTAAGGATAGATATCGATAGAAACATTACCATACAATATGAAGTCTAGGCTCTTGTTTTTCATATATTCATACACAAGTAGCCGTTGAGACCCATCCGAGCAGCATCCAAGAAGACGAACAAGGTTTTTGTGTTGGATGCTTGTTATCATTCTCACCTCCGACAAAAATTCGGTTTCTCCTTGAGTAGATTTATCGACTGATAATTGTTTCACTGCAACCAATAATCCATCTTTTAACCTTCCCTGTCAAATGACATTGCACAATGTCAAACAAAGAAAGAAAAACATGTGTTTTAAATATATAAGGCTAAAAATAAAAATTAGAGGCAACAATTCGAGTTCAGGTCAGATCAGAGATTTCAATTTCATGTTGAAAATGTCTAATTTGTACCCGATCCGAAAAGGTACAGGATTCAAACCACATGTTAAGTTTAGGCTTTACATGCAGAAAACGTGTGAATTTGCCCTACTCCAGCTTGACTCAACAATTGGTTGGATCCATTTTATGTGACACAATCCCGCAAATTTGGAATCAAATTTTAGGTGTATGCGAGTTTAGCTCCGTATTGTTGGCTTTAATGCCAGTCAACTTATAAGGCTTTGAATTCTAGTTGTATCAAGGAGAAATTACGTGCACAAAATTAATTGCAGCTTAGTACACAAAGTTTATTGTTTACCGATCATTTTCAATGTTTGTGTATACTCATTTGCAATGCATATATTTTTTTATTTTTTCCACATTATTCAATTTTTTGTTTTTTGTTTTTACATTTTCGAAATTTGTTTATCCCATATGCATGTAACAAACTTAAGGGGAATAAAGAATTTTATTTTTACATCTTAATTTTTATTTTTTTTTGTATAAACATTTCATGAGTATCTTACACTATTTCTAATATCCCTCAAAATTTTGTGCAATAAGTCTCTCTCTCCGAAGAATCATACTACAAAAACTTAGAATAGGAATTCGGTACACAAAAAGTTCACCAAAAAAATCTTTGTTAGTTCGAATTAGTACCCGATAAACTGGCCCAAATCCACCTCTTCCTAGATGATTACTAGCATGAAAATTATTTGTCGCCTTCTTCAATGTCCGTAAGTTGAAGTAGGTTATTGTTCGGAGGTTTCCGCTAAAGAAATCTTGATTTTCTGCAATCAAAAAACAATAATATCGAGAATTCAGATGCAAAGTCTACAAAAATTAGAAACTATGAATGCACATATAAATACACAAGCGATAATCCAATGCTAAAAACTCTTTTGTTAATGTGTAACATTTGAATATTTGTTTGTGGACCCAAGTTTTTCATTACCTGACCGCATTCTGGTCAATCCTATAATATTCTTCAACTCTGAGGGCTTGAGAAACTTCCGGAAGACAAATATTAGAATGAGTAATATTATAAGCACAACAATTCCTCCAAGAAAAAAGAAGAGAGACGAAGAATTATGTGTAGGTGGTGAGGCCCTCTCCTGAGCCAAAACACCTGGGGAAGTTGGTGGATTCACTGCATGGATAAAATAGTAAAAATCATTTGTTCATGTGCATTGCATTTTGACAAAGATCAAAATAGTGAGCTTTCAATACTCTATAAATAAAGGAAAACATAGATCAACTGGCAATTTAAATTTGAATTTACAGGCACTCGATAAGTATGATCAATTTTTGAATCGTATTGAATTAATCGAACAAACTCAAATAATTTGAAACCTAAAATCATATGAGTTAAATATTTTCAATCCGAACAAAAAACAACAAATTAACTCCTACAAAACTCAAATTTCAAGCTTTAGTTTTTAAAAATAGATAAAGTTAAAATTTTCAAATTTTGACACCAATCTTTTTACTTTTTGGTTTTACGAAACATTACTTTATATATGCTATTGCTCAAGAGAAACGACTCACGTTAGAGCAGAAGTTTGAGAAGACGACGACGATTAATACCAGAAATGAGAGTTTGCGCCAAAGTGAAATTAATCATAAGAAAATGAAAAATTATATCCAAACTGATCTAGCTTCGAGAAATTCAAAATTGATTCTGCAACTTCAATCCATCATTAAACTGAAAATCTTAATCCTAAAACGATCATATTTTATAGTAGAGAACAATAAGAAAACTGTAATACTAACAAGTAGAGCATCGAAACCAACAATATATCCAACAAATGAACACAGCACTTGCTCTAACATGGTACATAGGTTGTTGTTTCAAGTTTCAACAACAAAGAGCAACTTGGAATTAACATGAAAAAGAAGAAAATACGATCGTACCTTGTAGCGCTCGCCGAGACATTCTCAGACAGCAAATGACAAGTTTAGTACAAGAAGAAAGCTTAGAAGATGATGGGCAGTTTCAAGAAATGGCGAAAACCTCAGATTGATCGTTTCTTTTCTCTGCGCGTTGAATGCTCCGTAGATAGATTTTTGTAGGGAACATTGGAGTAATCGACAAGAATTACAGAATGGAATTTTTGAAAACATCAATTTTGTTGAAGTATATGGGTGAGGACACAGCTTGTGTGGATAGTTTTTGTGAATGGAAACAAAAGAGAAAAAGCCAAATGTGTAGTTTTTGGTAAACGGCTAGTGAGGTTGATTCCTGCAATAATCAAATACTACAAATTAAGGATTGAGATTTGAGTTGGTGGTATGTATGTGCAACAACTAACATTCTTTTGTTGGCTCCATTCATGCATACTTGGACTATAATAGTGGTTAAAAATGTAATAAAACAGTACAATCATGTTATATTATAGTATTAATATACAAGTTGTATAGTATGGTAGAATTGTTATAATTATACTATGATAAGTATTAGGTTGATGGTGTCCCCATGGCCATAATATTTGCATTATTATGATAATTAATCGAATTCCCTAGGGATGACTTGTGGGTTCAACTCTAGGGAATCGGATGGGGTTGATGCTTGTGTTGTTCAAAAGTATAAGTTTTACAATGTTATACAGTTAAAAATGTGGTTTATGATAGATAATATAAAATAGTTGACAAATTTATGAATCTTTCGACCAACTGTATTGATTATTCACAGACAAATAGGAGTAATAACATCTCATAATTATTCTAATGGCCTAATGGGCTTGGGCCTATCAAATAATCAATTAAAAAAGGACCTAATTAACCCAACAATTCTCCCCCTCCATTTTTCTAAAGAGGTGATCGCCATCCCGATGACCGAACGACAAATTTCAAGCTTCTTCCTTGACACAACCTTTGTAAGCATGTCAGAACCATTTTGATTAGTATGATTCTTCTAGAGCTCCAATGACTTGGAATTAAGAACATCTCTAATCCAATGGTATCTCACATTGATATGATTTGATCTTGCATGAAATGTAGAATTCTTACCGAGATGTATAGCACTACAACTGTCACAAAATAGCACATAATGGTCTTGTTTCAAACCGAGTTCCTCTACGTACCTTTTCATCAATAACAACTCTTTGCACGCTTCCGTTATTACGATGAACTCTACTTCTGTAGTTGAAAGTGCAACACATTTTTGCAATCTTGATTGCCATCAAACATCTCCCCATTAAACACAATCAAGTAACCCGAGGAGGAATTGTCAGAGTCAACATCTCCTGTCATATTTGCATCTGTGTAACCCACTAATAAAGGTGGCTTGCAACCAAAAGTATGCTTCACATTCGAAGTGCCACAAATATATCTCATAGTCCATTTCACTTCATTCCAATGTAGCTCTCTTCCCGAATATGATAAATAATGGTTGACAGTACCAAGTGCATGTGCTATGTCTAATCTTGTACACACCATGGCATATATACATTAAACATCCAAAAACTGAAACATAAGGTACATTTATCATGTCTTCCTTCTCTTGATCACTAGAATGACACTGCTAAGATTTAGCTTAAAATGTGTAGCTATAGGAGTGTTAACCACTTTATCTTTGTCCATATTAAACCTCTCGAGAATTTTCTCAATATACTTCTTATAAGATATAGAAAGTTTTCTTTTATTCTTGTCTCGAGTTATTCTGATATCAAGGATCTACTTTGTTGGCTCCAAATCCTTTATAGCAAAGGACTTACTCAACTGCTTTTTCAACTCATCAAATCTAAAAGCGTTTTTACCAAGAATTAGCATTTTATCCACATAGAGCAAAAGAATGATAAAATCATCATCAAAGAAGTTTTGCACGAAGACACAATGATCTGTAGGGCTGGCAATTCGTGTGTGCGTGTCGTGTTCGTGCTGTGCTAAATTTTTTTTGCGCTTTGCACCACCCAACACGAACACGCGACACGATTATGAACACAAAACACGAGCACGACTTGACACAATTAGTAATCATGCCACATGACCCAACACAAACACGCGTGACACGATTATGAACACAAAACACGAACACAACACGTTTAACACGATAACTAATAAATGGGTCATGTTGACACTACACGATTAACATAAAACAAGTAACACGTTTAAACAAATGGGTCGTGTTAACATATTCAACACATTTAACGAAATTATGTACATATCTTTCTATGTTAACAAACACATAAATATTACATAAAATCTAATATGACATAGGGTTATATCTTACTTAAAATTACTCTGTATCCTTATTCGTGTTGTGTCGTGCGTGCCAATCGGGTCTTGCGTGTCGTGACATGATTAATTAATCGCGCGTGCATGTTTAATGGGTTGAACATAAACCCAGCATGATTATTAATCGTGTTGGATGACCCAACACGATTCCTACACGATTTGAATTTTTATGAACCCAAACACATTTATTTTGTGCGTGTTCGTGTCGTGCCGCGTGCTGTGACTCAAATTGCCAGCTCTAGTGATCTGAATAATAATGGAACACCTTGGTCATGTTTAACCGTCGGAGCATGCAACGACACGAAGGATGCATGCCACGACATCCGTCCATTTTGATCTGCGCTTCCCGCAGGTTGCAATGACATGTTACGACATATGACACGGCGTGCGCTTCCCGTGCCGTGACACTAACACAGTGACACGTCTTTTCGTCCTGTACCAAAATATTTTGGAGATACTTGGGGACTTCGGATGAGTGAACTCATGGCTTTGGGACCTTGTTGGTCTAGGGCCAGGCGTGGCCTCATGAAGTCGAACTGGGCTGCTTATCTGACGTCGAGGTTAATAAGTGTCGCTACATCATTCGTCTTAAAACATATGATTTTTTGGGTTGCATCAATCGTCATTCTATGAAGATTGCATTCTTCAATCTTCCACAACACCTACATAAGTTAAATGCCAAGGACTTGTGAGGAAATGGTTTTCTTGCACTACGACCATATCACGGCCAAGGACGTGACACTTGCATATTTATTTTGGTCTCATTTTTTTCTTTCTGGGTTTAATTATCTTTCTTTATTAGTTTAATTATCTTTTCTTTCTTATTTGATTGTTAGAGATTTCAATAGTGTTTTCTCTCTCTCTAAACCCAATAGTGGCAAAGAGAGGGTTGGTGGCTATGTCTGATTTCAATGATTTTGTTGATTGATGTCTACTCTAGAATCTGCCTCTCCATTGACGTAAATATAATTTTGATGTTACAAATAAATTTGGGCTCATATTTGAAATCCATTTGTTTATCAAGCCCGCTTAATGATTAAGCCCACATGATGATTAAGCCCAAAATTAATCGTCAAGTCTAATTTTTGGATCAAACTCAAATGACAATTATGTCTACATTCAATGAATCTAATTGGTACGTATCTCATAAGTCACCAACCAA
>JAYMTE010002850.1:0-10569 GCA_036897545.1 Pelargonium fulgidum
ATAAAATAAAAATTGAAGAAGATAGTATTGACTGTATATCGCAAGTCAACTGATATTATCTTCATAGTAATTCACTTTTGGGTTCAAATCTAGAGCTCTAAATTAGATTCAGACAGAGAAATGAGGTTTTTGTTTGTACTTGTGTTTTTTGTCATTGCAAAATATAGTTTTTGGGTTTGAACTCTGACAACTTAAACTGAACTAAACTGAAGTGATAAATTAGATTGTGTACTGTCTAACGTTTCAGTTTGATCTGTTTGGAAATGGAAATTGACTTTTGGAAATTCAAATGGTACAATTATTATTGTTGTTATTATTATTATTTAATGTAATGTAGTTTTTTCCGCAAATCAATAAAAAAAACTTGCTTTCCCTCCAAATCCTTAATGTTGAAATTAATAAATTAAAATAAATGCACGTTCCAATATTGGCGCTAAAAATCGCGGTTCTCAAAATCTCAAATCCACCCACTGTTTTTTTGCTGCAACCCTAAAACCAACGTCATCCACTGATTTCACACTCTCTCTCTCTCCGGTACTTTTTTTGTTTCTTCTATTCCTTAAATATAGTTTTTTTGATTGTTATAAAAAAAATATATAGTTTTGATAAATGATAATTAAATGAATAATTAGTTTTTATTTAAACAAGTCGATAAAAAAATAGCATTGCAACAAGTTTTATTCATTTTAGGACACATAAATGTAATTTTGATGTGTTTAAAATGACAAATAAATACAATAGATATGTCATATTTTAATTACTATATAAGAAAAAAAATTAAGCTAATAAATTCATGTTAATGAAAATACATATATGTCTCAATGAGCTGCATGTACGAATTCATATATTAAGTTGCATGACTGAAATTCTAGGCACATGTTCCTGTATTTTTAATTTTGATAAAAAAATTTTTTTATTAAAATTAGGAAATAGAAAGGGAGTAATTGATTCGTCTTTACCTTAAAAAAATAAAATAATATTATTATTTAGTTTCCTATTTTCCTAGTACGGAACTAAGCTTTTCTCATTCCTTGCCCTTAAATACTTACCCGTTTCTACTAGATTTTTTTTTATCTCTCCCTCGCATTTGGAACTAAAACCCTCAACTCCTCTCACCCAAACCCCAACTCTAACAGTAAAAAAAAAATTGAGAATCAAAATCAATCCTCTCCGGCGATGGCCGAGGCCCAGTTACCGGCGATGGCCGAGGCTCAGTTACCGGCGGTGGCTGAGGACCACCAACCCCTAGTCGCCGAAATTCCAACCGTTGCTGCTCCAATCGAACAAGAACAAGATCAGAACCAGAAGACGGAGCCCAAGAAGCGAGGCCGGAAGCCAGGCTGGAGGAGCAAGAACAACAAGGTAAGAAAACCGCTAATGTTTATGTTCTGTTCTCAAGAATTTTAGTTAAATGCTGTTTTTGCTGTTGAAATTAGACACAATATTGATTAGATGTTACTCATTGTGGAAATTAACTAGGACAACAATGCTAATGGAGGAGATGTTCTTGAATCTCCGGTGAGTCAATTTGCTTCTAATAAGCGTCTTAGGCTTAGAGACTCTGCGCGCAAGGTCAGCTACACTGAATATGCTGATGATTATGTTGATGACGATGAAGACGAGGTTGTGAATCGGAGAAAGAGGAAGCCTGGTAGACCCAAGAAGAAGACCCAACAAGATGCTTCCGAGGCAATGGAGGATTTGTCTCCACAACAGTCCGAGGACAGTGCCGGTGTTGGCGATGATAGTTTGGGGAACCTAAATGGAGCTCGGAAACGTGGCAGACCCAAGAAGAGGGTTCAACAACAATCCGAGGAAAATGTGGGTGTTGGTAGTGGTGATGGAGATTTAGCCAAGCAGAATGGAGCTCGGAAACCTGGGAGACCCAAGAAAAAGACCCAACAAGATGTGGATTCAACTCTACAACAATCCGAGGAGAATGTTGGTGTTGGGAGTGGCGATGAAGCTTTAGCCGACCAGAATGAACCTAGGAAACCTGGGAGACCCAAGAAAAAGACCCAACAAGACCCCTCCGAGGAAAATGCTGATGTTGAGAGTGGCGATGATGAAGATTTAGCCCACCAGAGTGGACGTAGGAAACCTGGCAGACCTAGACGGAATAATAGTTCTTCAGGAGAATCTTCTGATGCTCTCAGAAAGTCTGAGAGGGCTACTCGTAAGAAGCCAGAAGAAAACTCACTGAAAAGGACGACAAATGTAACAATTCGATTTACTTGTTGCCTTCCTTGTATTGTGGATTTGGGCTTTCATGGTTGATGTTCTATAATTGTGTCTTTTTGTTTCTATTTTAACAGCATATATCTTCAATGTGCCATCAATGCCAAAGGAATGATAAAGGTGAAGTTGTGCGATGCCGAAAGTGTAAGAGGAAGAGATATTGCTACCCATGTATGCAGAACTGGTATGAGCACAATATATATAATATATCTTGTTGGTATCGAATTAGCACATTATCTCTGAATACATTGCTCACATGTGGTACACAGGAGAGCCTTAGAACATTGATATAATGTGGGTTAGTTGGTTGGCACAAACTGCTTTTCGATCGATTTATATAACAAACTAAAAAGTACAGTTTAGTTTAGTTTGTGTTTTTGAAAAACATAACCAATTGTATGCCCAAAATGCAAATAAAGTGAAACACCATTTTATTTCAGAATGTTGATGTGGTTTCCTGCTGATGTAGTGCTGTTGTTTCTGTTACCATGATCTCTTTTTATATCTAGGTATCCTCATACAAAACCTGAAGATATTGCTGAGGCATGTCCAGTTTGTCGTGGAAATTGCAACTGCAAAGCGTGCTTACGTTTGGATGGACCACTTCAAGTTAGTGTTTGTCTCTTTTCTGCTCATGTTACATTATTCTGTCCATGGTGAAAATGAGATAATTTATATGTTTTGTTTGTAATATGTTGCAGGAAATGAAGAAGGAAGCAAAAAAATTAGAGATTGGTAAAGATGATAAAGTTAAATACTCCAAGTTCTTGTTGCATAAGCTTCTCCCTCTTTTGAAAAATCTTAATGATGAGCAAATGTTGGAAAAGGAGGTGGAAGCTCAGAGACTTGGTATTTTCTTGCTCCATGATCTTATTTGCATTTCATGCTTTGCCTACCAATAAGTTTGGACTAAAATATGAAAAAACTAATCATTATGTATTTATCTATATATAGAGATTACAAACCCAAATATTACAGTCATTCATCTTATTTTTTATTTTGGTCTCCAGATAAAGTTGTAGCTCTCTGATTAGTTAATCTATTTACAGTTGCATGGCATCACTCCTTTAGCAACAAATATGCATCTTTGTATTTGTGTACTGAAATTTCAATTTTGGTAGGGGTATCACTTCCAGATTTAAGTGTAAAGATGGCTGCTTGTTCAAATAATGAGCGTATATACTGGTAGGACAATTATCATGTCAAGGTTTCATTGTCCTGATTATATAATGACTTTTGTTATGTTGTTGATGTTAACTCATGGTTTTTACAGTGACCATTGCAAAACTTCCATTGTTGATCTTCATAGAACATGCTCAAACTGTTCTTATGATCTTTGTATTGTCTGTTGCCGTGAGATTCGTGATGGCTGCCTTCGGGGAGGTGGAGAACTCATTATGGAGTATGTTAGTAGAGGGCTAAAATATTTACATGGTGGGCCGAGAAAAGATGTGACAAGTTCCACTAAAACTAGCCATGTTGAGCCTGATTCTGCGTGGAAAGTGAAAGAAGATGGAAGTATTCCATGCCCCTCAGAGGTCATGGGTGGCTGCGGTTGTGGCATTCTAGAATTGACGAGCGCTCTACCAGAAAACTATGTTTCAGATCTGGTAAAGACAGCAGAGGCAATGGATGCAAAAGATGAGCCTACTGATATATCTCGTATATCTGCACAATCGTGCTCATGTTGTAAGATGAAGGGTGATACTGTTTCTAGTAACGACTTATTGAGGAAAGCTGCTTCTCGGGAGAACTCCAGTGACAACTACTTGTTTTGTCCTAGAGCTATGGATTTGCAGCATGGAGATTTGAATCATTTTCAGTGGCACTGGAGTAGAGGTGAACCAGTAATTGTGAGTGATGTGCTCGAATGTACGTCTGGTTTAAGCTGGGAGCCATTGGTTATGTGGCGTGCGTGTCGTCAGATGAAGCATCTCAAACACAGAAAACATTTGGAAGTAACGGCCATTGATTGCTTGGACTTATGTGAGGTTAGTTATGTTTGTTCATCTCGCTATAGAAGTTAATATCATTTTGGAAACTGGAACAGATTGTACAGAGTACCTGGGCATATAGGAACATCAACACTATACTGCATTACAAAATGAGTGTATAAAATTTTGACCACTTATTTTGGGAACACTTTTGTAAATTGTGTTGTACAAAATTGTGATATGAAAAATATATGACCTAAAAGTGGTAAAAAATTAATGCAGTTAACCAGGAGACTGGACGTTTCTTTTCGAATAGAGTGAGTTATATTTATCACTCTTCTATTAACTGATTAAAGTATTGGTAGAAAAGTAGATTGAGCTATAACTCCTAATAAGCATAGCGTATTTTTACAGATATTTTTGTGTGAACTGGGTAATTCAGCATAATAACCTTGTCTCTTTCATGTCATATCCGTGTATTTTGAGTGTGCAGTCAGAGATCAATATCCACCAGTTCTTCACAGAATACTCAAAAATTAAGTTTGATGCTGAAAACTGGCCTCGAATACTGAAATTGAAAGATTGGCCTCCATCCACCTTATTTGAGGAGAGGTTGCCACGCCATTATGCAGAGTTTATACACTGCCTACCCTTTAAGGAATATACAAATCCTTGCAATGGCTTCCTAAACCTTGCTGTCAAATTGCCGGAAGAGTCCCTGAATCCAGACTTGGGGCCAAAAACATACATTGCGTATGGAGCTGCTCAAGAGCTTGGTCGTGGAGACTCTGTGACCAAGTTGCATTGTGATATGTCTGATGCGGTATGTTTATCTTTGAATGTTGTCCTTATAAAGCTGTAGTTTTTAAAGAAAAATACTTTCCTTGAATACTTGTTTTGAGCTTTCCTTTTGGGGGGGCTTTAAACCCTACTACAGTGCAGACAAGAAGTTGTTATTTTCCTATGTGAATCTATTATTGAAATATGCTGCTGTATTGTATCCTTAAATTCGTATTTTATTCTAGTATTTTATGCTTGCATTTTGTGAGTTTGATTTAGAAAATTTATTTATAGTTTTAACTTTGCTGTTTCAGGTCAATGTTTTGACACACACTGCTGATGTGACCTTTTCTCCCGAGCAGCAGAAAGTTATAGATAAGTTGAAAAGGAAACACTTTGAGCAAGACCGAAAGGAATTATTTAATAACTGTCAGGCTGTTGGTGAAATAGTCAAGAATGACTTATCTGGAGATGGTGTTGAGTCGCATGAGGGAGATGGTGTTGAGTCGCATGAGCATGATGTTTCAGCAAAATTGGAGCCGGAAAAGAGTGAAGAAATGGAGATGGATCAAAACAGATATAGTGAGAATGGAGAACCTTGTTCCGAAGTTGAGGGCGGTGCTCTTTGGGACATATTCCGTAGAGAAGACGTCCCTAAGTTGAAGGAGTACCTTAAAAAGCACTTCAGAGAATTCAGACACATTCTTTGTTGCCCACTTGAACTGGTAATTCATAGTTAATGATGCATGCTCTGTCTTGATATTTTTTGGTTTAAATGTTCTTGGATAAAGGGACAAAATCATGGAGGATTCTTTTATTTGTCTTTTCTGTCTACGTAGCAAAATTCATTTCACAAAACTTAGTCATTTTTAAAACTGTTATTGTCAGTCACATTTTCATGCTTGAAAATATTTTGTTCCAGTTTACTATGGAATGACCGCTTGTTAAATCTTTTTTCAAATGTTTATACGTTTCGATTGATTACCATTATTTTATTGTTGCTGGATTAGGTTGTTCACCCCATACATGATCAATCCTTTTACCTGACTTTGGAGCACAAAAGGAAACTTAAAGAGGAATATGGTTAGTTTTACATAATATTGTAAAGACACCTGTCTAATCATTAAAAAAAATTATGATATATTTGTTCATATGCTATGATACAGGAATTGAACCATGGACGTTTGTTCAAAAACTTGGAGATGCCGTCTTTATTCCTGCAGGTTGCCCTCACCAAGTTCGGAACTTGAAGGTAAGAGTAAATTTTCTCAATGTTCTGCTATATATAACTGTGAGAATGTGAGGTTTTGATTGCTTGCACACAATTGACTATTTTATGAAGGAATTGGTCTGTCTTTTTTGTCTAATTTACGAGTTTCGTGCTCATTTTTGCAGTCATGCATAAAAGTTGCCCTTGATTTTGTTTCACCGGAAAATGTTGGTGAGTGCATACGTTTGGCAGAGGAATTTCGCGAACTTCCGAGAAATCACAGGGCAAAGGAAGACAAGTTGGAGGTTAGTTGTCCTACTTGCGTGTTGTTGTGGCCTCGGTTATTTTCTTACTCTACCAATCAATACAATAAGTATATCTCCACCCAAACACAGTCGCACAATTTTTGGTCAGCTGGATAAACTTTACTTTTTCTGCTGTTGGGTGGCATTTTTTGTTCAGGACACACCCTTCCGTGTCTTCTGGGTGTTGTCCTCTGTTCGTTTGTATCCACTTGATAAAAATGACTTACAAGGCTTACATGCTTTTCAGGTTAAAAAAATGACTCTGCATGCTTTGAACGAGACTGTCAGAATTCTGGACCCAAATGCAAAGTGAGTCATTTGCACGATATCTTTGACTTCAATTACTCATTCTATTATTGCTGCTTTACTACAAATTTTGCCTAAATTTTCACATCCGCCCGCAAAGTGAAGAAAGGCATATCTAATGGTTCACGAGCCACACTAGGATGCTATGAAATGTGTTCACTGATTAATTTCTCATGCAGCGTTTTCTAATGAAACTTATCCGATTGTCTTAAAAAAACTACACATGGGTTGAATTAACTGGTATAGTGATATTTTTTTTTTGTCGTTTCTCAGTAACAATCGTCTATCAGATTCACTTGCTTCATGAAGATGCCAGAAACATTTTCTCGGACCCAATGTTTAATCAGTTGACTCTTCTATTTATGTTGGTGTACACATTGGTTTAGTAATGCTGTTGACACTTGCTTGTACAATTGATTATCTATTGCAATCCCTGGACATCATTGTAATTTATACATGGTTTGAATCAAGATCTCTTCAGCAATTTGTTGCTGTTGTTTAATGATGTTTCATCATCATAGGTGTGGTCAGGTCCATGTGAAACTGAAACCACAAATTGGACCACCCCTGACATGTGCAGTGTTGCTTGCCAATTCTGGTAATTGAGCAACAAGTTGTCTTTTTTAACCCTTTTTTTTTTTTTTTTTTTTTTACTAATCTGTGCTTGGTTTTGAGTTTAGAGAGGTTGGAGATGGTTTAGCAATTGGTATGTTGACAGATAGTTGTGACTTGTGAGTCTATAAACTGAGTTTCACAAGAAGAGGGGACCAATCTCTATATAGCTATATCCTATATGTATGTATTTGATGTTGAACATGAAAAAGGAGAGGCAAAGACTATTTTGTGGTCACATGATTGTTATGAACTTGAAATTTCTTGGACATAGTGTTCATATATTAGTAATGTAACTGTATGCAATTCCTAATTTGTCCTTGAGTTTGATCAAAGTTCCTCTTTGGCCTTAGGTCGTCGAGAAAATGTAAAATTAGTAGTCGTCACTTGAAATACTAGTTAAACCTTCAATCAATAAGTTTAACTTTTGGGGTTGAATTAAATTTAACATGATATCATGAATATTCGTTATGTTTGGGTCCATTGACTCATCTACCTTAACTCCCGATTTAAATCCACCTATACACATGCAGGTCCAAGTTTGTCACTCTTATTCAATATGATAGAGCTTGGCATCAAACTTGACCCGAATATCCTATAAAATATGGATTGGACCGCCGAAATTAGTAGCCGATTAAATTTGTTAAAATTACTGAAAACCTTCTTAAAGATAAATAATTGTAATGAAATTAACGATGATAATAAAGTATTATGTTGTACTATAAGCGATAATTTTTCCCAAAAAAAAAAATACAATTACTAATAAAATATTTTCTTAAATAAAAAATAAAATCAATTTGAAATTGAATTGATCGAACCTGATCATAACCTGTCATACAACATGCTCACGTGAAAATGCTAAATGATTTTCTCAACTTAAGATCATATATCCACGTAAAACTCATCTATATTAATCAATAGTGATGTTGTATCTTGGTTTTGTGTAGTGTGGTGTGTGCATACCATGTGAGTGTCTCATTCATGGTCATGGTAAAGGTGATGGTAAAGGAGGCTGAAATGTAAGAGTCATGAGCTCTCTCTGTGGGTATAGAAGAGGAGATGGGATTGTTACATGCACTTTGTCCTCTCCTTAAATACAACAAAATCAATTACTATGTGTGAACAAATGTATAAAAGAAAAGAAATTAAAGACATGAATAAGATATGGAAATGGGTAGGTTTCCTTTGTGTTAATTGGACAGCCCCTAGAGTCTAGCTCTTTTCCTAGTTTCCTTTTTTGGCAAGAGCCTAGCATTTGTGAAGAAAAGAATTTACCATATTTGGCAAAATCCAGGTTGGCTCTGAAGATGAGACAGAGAGAGGTGGTTATGAGTCACAACTCACAACTCTAATTTCATTTCAACACTCCCTCACTCATCATTAATATAATGCCCTTGTTGTTCCCTTAAATTACAGTTACTGCCACTCACTCACTAGCTAGCTACTACTGCATTTTATTTTACCATCACAACACACCACACCAAAGTGGTGAATATTGATATATTTAGTCCAAATCCAATTTCACAAGCAAAACCCATTTTCCCAAGAACAAGGTACAAACATTTCTATAACCTTCTGCTCTTTTTTCTTTCTCCATTTTCTGATATTTTAGATTTGTTGTTCCATTTTTAGATCTTCATTTACAATATTTATCATTCTGATCAGCTTTCTTCAACTTATAATATCATTCATTTTGTACAGAAAGCAAAAAGTTTGGATCTTTTTGGTTCAGAAACCCATATATGAAATATTAAAACATTGATTTGTAATATCAGTTCTCAGTTCTTAAGGCAAAAAGGTTGGATTTTTTCAGAAGCCCATTATTTATAGTATTTTGTATGTAATTAAGATTGTAAATAATTGATTAGCAGGAACTGAAATTAAAAGAAAATGGGACGTGGGAAGATATGTATAAAGAGGATAGAGAACCAGACAACAAGGCAAGTGACGTTCTCGAAGAGAAGAGCTGGTCTGTTGAAGAAGACGCATGAGCTCTCTGTGCTTTGCGATGCTCAGATCGGACTCATCATCTTCTCCGCCACCGGAAAGATGTGCCATTACTGCACCGAGCCTTTCAGGTCCATCTCTCAGATCTTCTTGAATCTTGATCTTGATCTTCTTCTACATGACTGTGTTAATAATTAGCTAAAACTACTGATATATGATTTCTTGATCATGAATCTAATTATTATTGCATGCGATGATGATGATGATCATGGGTCCATAGTTGATCTGTGGTCATCATTTGATTTTGATTTGCTATCATGATCAACTGATCGAATAATTACTCATCAGTCTAGGGTTTCTGTTGACCAACTTTGACTGCTTTTGTTGCACCTCTCATCTACATATAATTATTTAGTTAAGGATCCTATTCATATTCACCTTCTTCTTCATCATCATGACTGGTTAATCATCAACTGATCAAATAATTACTGTTCAGTCTAGGGTTTCTGTTGACCACCTTTGACTGATTTTGTTCTATATGTCCACTATTCAAATACACATACTTGATCTTTGGTTTCTATTTAAGTTAAAAATTGTAAAATATCCATATTCTAATGATTTTATTGCAAATGTTAAAATTTTAGATTTTTGTACAAAAATCATTTGTAAAAACGTTTATTCAAGGATCTCATGGATAGTATTATATGTTCATAATAATTATATAAATGTTAATATATATATTTTTTATTAAATTGTTAAATATAAATATATATTTATCCGTCCATATAATTACAATGAAACGATCTTTCTCCTATACACAAGAGAAGCCAAAATTTCAATCAAATTTTTATCATCCCGTTAAGTCAACGACATCAAGGATATGTCATGTCATGAATAAATATTAACGTTTTTATTCATCTCTTCGAATTTGTGAGACCACAACATTTGTTTATTATATCTATTATGTCTGTGTACGTCTTGACGGAAACTCATTGCTATCTGTATATACGATCGATCATTTGTGAGTTGATGACGGAGCATGAGATGAAAATGGGGAGCAATAATTAGATGGAACTATGTATGATTTTGAGCTAAAAATATGAAAGAACATTAATTATTGCAGGATGGATCAAATCATAGAAAGGTACGAGAAGGTTACAGGAATTCATATCCCAGAACACGACAGTCGCGAAGAATTGTACAATGAGCTGGCGGTTCTGAGAAAAGAGACACGTAG
>JAYMTE010002851.1:0-10566 GCA_036897545.1 Pelargonium fulgidum
GGTTTCTTCAATGGCATGAATTGAAAATTTAAAGATAAAGTAAGGGTAAAATCGTCTTTTTATGCCAAACTAACGGAATAATTAACGGTGCAATGGTTGGAAAAGTACAGGGCCCATATTTTTACCAAAAAACTTTAGGGTATTCATTTCAGAAACATGTAAAGTACAGTGTATCCATAAGTAATTACCCTTAATTTTATATACCATAAATGACATGCCATCTCATTTTGCACAAGAGTTTTTGTATAACTCTCGGACATATAGCATCTCTCTTAGTTTCTTGACAAGTGATCACCGAGAGAACATTACGGATCCACACACCATGGCCGCAATCCACGCTCCAACGACCCATTCTCGCAGAACCGCCGATTCCGAAGACATTTCTGGGGTTTGCTTCATTGGATATGAACAAGTTATGTGCACTTCCATCTCCATCTCCATCTCCCTCTCCTCCCCCTCAATTTTCTCTACTCCATGGTGTGACCAACGCACAACACACACTCTTCTCCGTCTTCGCGATTGGTGCTGCCGGAAATGTCACTTTCGTCGGCCAACTTCTTCCTCGGTTTCCTCCTGTTTTTCATCATTCTATGGCTGTTCCTCAAGTAAGTGCCGTGTACTGCACCTCTCTTTGATTCAATTCTTCGTTCATCAGTGTTGTGCGAGTTTTGGATTTTGCAATGTTCATGCATTTACTGGTGGAGTTTTGAATTAGTGTAATGCCGATGGTTTGAATGATAGAAAATGGAGTTTTTGTAATTTGTTTACTTATTAATTCATTTTTTACTGATTTTTGTTGTCATGTGCAATTGTATATTGGACTCATTTCCGGTAGTTAAAATTTGTGCTCATTGGTGTTTTCTGCCTGATATTGTTTCTGATTTTGATGTTCTAACAAACACGGGCGGAGTAAAACTTAGTGCCAGGACATAACATTGATGCTCTAACATCCTTAATATATAAATCCACTTCAACAATGTCTCATGCCTCTTCTCATGACTATCCTTGTCTCATCTTCCAAATGTTTCCATTTTTACACTCAGACCTCTATAAAATGTTGTCTCTCCGTTTATAATTCTAGTGGACTCCAACATTACACTCTACCTTTCATGTGATTCTGTTCTATTGCTTTGGTGGCTGCATTTGATTCCATGCATTGAACTTTGGATGATAAAGCTTGCTTCTCTGAGTTCTTTTTTTTTTTTTTTTTTTTTTTATCGGTCCTGTGTGATAATGACAGTCACTTCTTACTAAGGTGTGGAATTGGCTTCCATTTTTTTACATTTTATTTGTTCACTCCCTTAGTTCTTAATTCAAATAATAAATTAATAACTGCACTGGGAGATATATGCAAGTTCTTAATAAATAAGCCAAGTATGATGCACTAAACTTCATGATGATTTTAGCAGATGTACATTATGCTGTTGAGTGATTAGGTAATTGCATTTTATACAACCACACATTTGATGACGATTGAGGTGGATGTTAAAGTATGTACTTTAGTAACTTCTCCATTGGCATTTATCGGTATTCAAATATTTTGGCCAATCTATTCTATTCACATCTATATTCTGATGTAATGCCCAAGCTTTTGGATAGTTTTGAATTTCCTTTAACCACCATCATCTCCTTTTGACTTTGGAAAAGTTTGGTGGACCTCCCTTAATTGCAAAACTCACTCTAACCTCCCTCATTGATCATGTTGACATGGTTGCCTCCCATCTCTTAGATATAAAAATGCGGTACACTACATGAGACCATGATTGTTGAATTGAGATTCGTATCGTGAATGCTAGGATTCATTATTTTAAAAAAAAAAAAATTTATATATAGTTCCTAAAGGTTTTTGTAATTATTTTAGTAAAAATATTGTGATGCATTAATGTTATATACTTATTGTGCTACTTATGTTTTCCAAATCCCTAATCTTGTTTGTGTTATCTAAAATGAGTGAAGACTTTTCATATCCCTAAACTTAGTAAATTTGAGAATTTAGTGAATATAAATGTTTTGGGTTGATGTTAGAAATGATCCTCTAACAATACCTGCATATCATGCTTCATCCTCCAACTATTTTCAATAGCACCATGGATCCTTATATTATATAATCTCATCACCAATAATTTTATTTCCGTTTTTTAGTTCATAAGCAAAATATGAGACAAAATAGAACTTAATTTGTTGGTTAAATTTTAGAAAACAATAGATTTTGGGTCACTAAATGTTGAGATAGAATTGTTGAAGGATCAAATATAAATTTGTGTATAGTTGGAGGATCAATGGTGAGTTTAACCCTAAAATTTTAATTAATTATGTGTATTATTACTAGGCTTGTGAGTGAAAATAGGAAGTAAATAGTTTGTTGGGTCTTATATTTATTGATGGACTTCCTGTGGTAACTAAAATTTGTGACCCAAATTATAAGAAATATTCAACATTTTTGGATCGTCAGTATTGCATGAATCGTGAAACATACAGATTAAGTACGATACAATCGATTCCTCAACCAATACATACCCCTTGGTGATACATGCATAGGATTAATATCAATTAGTGATTCTATCGTATTGTATCGCAATACATATTGTACGATACAAATGATACTAACAACCATGCACGATACTCCCACCATTGTGGGGTATGGGGAGGATCATTTATGTAAGGAACGATAGCCCTACTTTTATCATTTTTATTGTTATGGTTGACTCATGTAGTCATGTTGAAGTCCTAAAATTGCATTATGGACTGTTGAAATACTTACATGACAAAATGCCTTGTTAAAGTAAGAAAAGTAGTATACAATGAGAAAGATAGGTCCCGTACCAGTCACAATGTCATGTTTATATATACCAATAGGGATGTTATTGGTAATTCTTCTATTACTAATTTTCTTAAAAAGGAAAGATGATCAATTTTGGAATGGAAGGAGTGTAAGTTTACAATGAGAAAGATAGGTCCCGTACCAGTCACAATGTCATGTTTATATATACCAAATGTAAAGGAGATCCTGGTGTTGTTCAAGACCAAATTGGAAAACTGAGCACATATTTACACGAGGGTCATTATTCTACATCTATCAACTCCTGCTAATTTTTATCACTTAAGTTATTTTAACCCGCTATGAAAAAACTAGTTTGAGTAGTTTAAAAGTTTTTGAAAGTCATCCAGAAACATCTTTTTTCTTGTAAATTTAAAATTAAACAAACTAAAAAGCAAATATACATGTGTGAAGTTTGAGTTTGAAGACTACTCTTTTTAAAATTTTATTATGAAGTTTATATATATTTTTGGGATTTCACAACGATTTGTTGTAACAATATTACATGGAAGATATAGCTTCTACTAACTACTGAAGTGGGAAGTGAGCGCATGTTCTACATATCTTTATTTTGATAAATGAAGGAAATATATTATGAGAAGAAGCATGGATCAGTACACAGTGTACTATAGATGTCTCTTAAGAGTAAAGACAGTTACAAACAACCATCATCGAGGAAAGTGGCTTAAGACGCTTGTTTCTTTGAGGTCTCAGGTTCGAGCCTCAGTTATTGCCTTTGCTTATAAATAAAAAAAAGTAAAGGCAATTACAAAACAACATTGAGGCTATTCAAGAAAAACAAACTTCTTTACAAAGTTTATATTTCACTGATAGCCATAGAAAATAGTATAAATTAGTGCTCTACATGTCAACTAAGGTTAGTGTAGCATTTGAATGTAGGAAGGAGTCTGTAACTTCTGCAAAATCCAGGTAGGCTAGTGTAATTACCACCTCTGTCTTATTTTCTCCACCATAGTAGGCTAGTAGCTATTGATATGTGTTGAAGTGCGTATTAAAGTCCCACGTTGGGTACAACCCAAACCATTATATGTAGCCCGTTATCAAATTTAACATATTATAAGAGCAAGTTTCGATCCAAGCCTTAGCTTGCCTGTTTATGTTGCATCCCTTCTTAGTCCACGTGTAAGATGCATTGTGTCATCCAGCTTGCACATGAAGGGCGTTGAAGTGGGTATTAAAGGCCCACTTTGGGTAAATATAAAGTGAAAATATGTAGCCCAATATTGAAATTTAACAGTATGTTAAGAATCCTGAAGCAATTGCATAATTAGATCTATATTAACTGCTAATTTTTGTGATGCACCATTTTCAGGTTTGGTTTAAGGTTATTATTTTGGATTCTAAGCCGGACTGTAGGAATATCAGTTGGATATCGAGTTGCTGGATGGAAGTGTTTAAAAGATATTGCATTGAAGTTCAAAAAGGTTTTACCCTCTTTAATTTATCTTTCTCTCTTCATTTCCTTGGGATAAGCAATAATGAAAAACCTTTTGTGTTACATTATGCAATTGTTTCCAAGGATATATAGTGAGGACAGTATACACAATTATACTGACAGTATACACAATTATACTGAACTTATGCATTTTACTAAGTTGATTGGAAGTATTCAGGCGTCTCTCTTTTTGCATAATCTTACTAATGATAAATTATTGTTGAGTTTCATTGTTTGACTAGTGTTTTATATTTGTTTTTCCAATGAATGAATGACCTTTCAAGTCTACATTCGATATTCCTTTCCTCGTGGCTTCAATGCTTATTACCTGTCTTTTTTATTGGGTTGGTGTATAAGGAGAAAATTTTCTCTGGTTGTAATTTATTGAAAGTCATATAATGATATTGAGGGGAGAATTGGTGTTCTCTAGTGGATCTCCTTAGAGAGGCTACGAAATTGATGTTTCAAAGACTTAGGGAATGTGCTTTTGGTAAACTACAACAAATTTCTCGCATGTTTACATTAATAATGTTTGTTTATTAATTATTATTGCTAACAACATCTTCATTATTTCAGAACAAAATTTCCATCGTCTAGAAGTTTTTCCACAGTTATTCTGAGAGCAATTTTTCACAGTTGTAATTATGTTCATCAATTCAGTTACTTATGTGGATTTCCCTTCACTCCTTATAATTTTCACAGATCCTGTGTGGTCAATAGCATAAGGGTCAGTTTTGATTTAATGACTTTGATAATCTACAGGGTACTGTGGAGTCAGTATCTGTTGGCGAATTCAAACTTGGGGTTGGATTTACGTCTAGCGATCCAAAGCTGCAATTTTTAATATGTGAAGTAAAAATTGTAACAAGGCCCTCAACTAAAAGCTCACAGAAGACTAAAACTCATAAACCCCGTTCATCAGGTCGCTCTTCAGGCAAGGGAAAGTTGATGGTTGTGGTTAGCATGGCAAGATTTTTGTCAGTTTCTGTGACAGATTTAGTTGTCAAGGTAAGGAGTGGTCAACGGATAATTTCTTTTTATTTTTTATTTGAATTACTTAATCTTCTAGTCATTCTTTATTAGAGGGCTCTGTATAATTAGATCCTGAGGTTTAAAATTTGGCTATTTTTGTTTTCAGCGTATTATTGATCCAATTGCTTTCAAGTGGTGTACACACAAAATATATGTTTTTTTTCTTTTTTTTTTTTTTTTTTTTTTTTGCTGTTAATGATCCCAAAACCTTTTGTGTTTTTGAAGTTTTTTATCCAGAATACTCCCTTCACCCCAAATGAGTGTCCACTTTTCTATGTTTGTAAAAAGTAAGAATAAGTTAGAGTTGGATTTTCTCTATTATACCCCCATGTCCTGTTGTTATAACAAACTCAAGAGATATCAACTTAAATTAGGGATATTCTTGGTATATCATACATAACAAGTTAACCAAATTGGAAAGTTGACACTCATCCTTGGACAAATTTTTTAGGGAAAGTGAACACCCATTTTGGGACAAGGGGAGTGTGAAGTAAACTTGTTATTCTATTTATAAATCTTTGGTGAGAAAGTTGATTGGAGTTGACTGAGAGTTCATTTAAATGATAGTCTGGAATTAGGTTCCCAATAAAACTACTTAGATTTGTTTGTTTCTGCAAGGTCTAAATATATGCAGGAACAATAATTTTTGTTAGGAATAGATTGAACTGGTTTTGATTCAAGTAGAAAGATTCTAAAATTGACACTTCTAATTGGAGATAGAACATTCCTTACTCAAAACTTTGTATTTTCTCATTATTTGCTGCTCATGGATTTTGGATCATTTTGCTTTCGTTGTTTTTCTCAAGAAACTTACATCACCTGTCTTTAATCTCTCTTGAAAATTTGCAGACACCCAAATCTACTATTGAGGTTAAGGGGCTGAGTGTTAATATTTCTAAAGTTGGTGGATCCAAGGCAGATTTGTTAGTCAAACTAAAGATTTTACCTATTTTTGTTGATATGGGTGAATCAAGGGTTAGTTGTGATCAATTATCCAACTTCAAGGATGGAGATCTCGTGTCTTCCGGTCAGACATCGGTTGCCACGATGGAAAGGTCCTCTAGTCTTTTTAGCTGTGAAGAATTCACTCTTTCTTGTGAATTTTGTCCTGATAGGTAGCTCATTCTTCTATCCCTTATTAGTCTGTCTCCTCTTGCATTTATTTTCTTTTTAGTTACTATGTTGATGCCACTCAACTTTTCAGACTAGCATAATTTGTTGATTGGATCAGATAAAAGTTGGCTTCCTGGGTCTGTGTACTGTCTTGCTAGGAATACCTTCTCTGATTGTAACAGTGGGTAGTTTATATCGACTAATGGTTGCCATATTTGCTTCTTGTGGATTTAGGGAAGTTGGTATAATTATTAAGACTGTGGACATTAGCAGCGGAGAGGTTGCTGTGAAACTGAATGAGGAGCTCTTTGCAAAGAAAAAGAGTTCCTCAGATGCTTCTTCAATCACAGATAGAAATGTAGGCTCTACTATTGATTCTGTGCCTACCAAAAAACCACAAAAGAAACAAGCAATGCTTGCAGCACTTTCAAAGTTCACATCTAAATTTCCTGAAAAGGTTAGTGAGCTCCAATGTACATTTTGATGACTTACTAAATACTTTGTGTATTTCAAATTATTATTCAATAATTTTCTTTTTCAGTTTTCCATAAAGTTGTTGCTTGGGACACTTTTTCTAGAAAGCCGAACAGAACTGAACAAACTCTTATAGACTGTTTAGTAGGGTGGATTGGAAGGAGGATGTATGGGTTTGAGTGTGCGAAGGGCATACATCTTCAGATTGTCTGGGAAGATTGATGAAACTCCTATTCCTCCATCCTACTACTACCCACATAATTGCACCCTTCCAAAGTTGATGGATGAAGGGATGTCCTCAGACCAACACCTCCCTCTTTACCTAACTGTGGTGGATGGACATCATCCATTCCACCAGCTTATTGGGTTCTTTCATCCTTACTCTTCCTTTCCATTTACCCTAGCAAACTAATTTTTAACTTCCAGCTTGTTGAAATTGGCTATATTGATTCTTACTTTCAAATTGTTTCTGGTAATAACTTATTGTAGTTGCTGCTAATAATGATTTCTGTTGTTATAGCTCAACATGTATTACCAATGGTGTAACCATTAACTAATAGAAAGTTAATGTTTTTATGTAATAGGTTTGCTTCAATTTACCCAAACTGGATGTTAGGTTCAGTCATCAAGAGCATAATCTTTCTATTGACAATAACATTACGGGCATTCAGTTGAGGACCACCAAATCACTCTCTAGTGAAGATGTAGGGGGGAATACACGCCTTGATTTTCAATTGGAGTTCAGTGAGATTCATGTATGCTTGTAGCTATTAATTTGAGCTGCTGTAGTTTTAACACTCATTGTGCAACTTTGCCTCTTTATGACATGAATTTCCCTTTGTGTTTCAGCTTGTCAGGGAAGCTGGCACATCTGTTTTGGAGATACTGAAGGTTGATGTTGTCTCATTTTTGTACATACCAGTAGAGGTAAGTCCAATGGAACCAACACATCAAACGATTTGAATTTCTAACTTCATTCAATAGAAATTCGATATTGTGGGTCCATTTCTCTTAAAATCTAAATGGAATATAGCAGAGTTAAAATAAAGAACGAAACAGAAAAGCCAGAATAAAATTCCCCGAGCCTATTGAAGCCGAATAATAAACCCAGTTATGAACCCAGTTATGCACATTTGTTTGATCTTCAACATGTTCTCAACATTTATGGTGTAGGTACGTGGATTTTCCACCAGATGATTATGGCATCAACACCAGTTATGTTAACTCATAAGGATTATTTACTTTATATTCACCATAAATGTAATAACTCTTCTTCTGATAGGGATTTTGTTTTTCCTAATAATTTTGGTGTTTTGCTGAAGTGCTGGTTTCTAGATGAACATGGACTTCTTAAAGTTCGGGGACAACCCCTACGAGTTGTCCTGCTGACCTAAAATCTGAATGCTTTTGCTTTTCAGCCAACCTCGACTATCAGGGCTGAAATTGATGTTAAGCTGGGGGGCACTCGTTGCAACATCATAGTGAGTAGATTAAAGCCATGGTTGCAACTGCACTTATCCAAAAAGAAGGCAATGGTACTTCGAGAGGAAAAACCTACAAATGAAAGACCACCATCTACAGATGATATGAAAGTCATTGTGTGGACATGTACTTTCTCTGCCCCTGAGATGACTATTATGCTTTATAGTATCAGTGGTTCACCGTTGTATCATGTAAGTAAAATCCTCTATTTCTCTACTACTACTGCTATTATTATTTGATAAAACAAGAAATTTTATCTGCAAGATATGAAATAGAACAAAGTGTTCTCAAAAGGGATAAGGAATTCCCCTTAAACAAACCCCAGAAGAACTGCCTAAAGAGATGCAAGAAAGTAACCCGTCCTTCAAAAGACTGTCACTATCAATCTGGTCATGAAATGTTGGTCTCTTGCCAATGAACCCACAAGATTGCAAGAGCTTCACATTGCTGCAATACCTTCCCCTTCTTTACAATCCCCAATTTCATGAACTTAAATGCCTAAAAAATTGGGTTTCTATGCAATTGGTAATTGTTTCCTGTCAAAGTGGATTTTACTGTAACCAAAATATATCCAAGTAAAAATTCTCATACACATTTATAAATATAAAATAAGACTTACAAAATCAATTATTCGCTAACAAAATGCCTATTGATGACTCACCATATTTTGCAGCGTAATTTAAGTGCCTAAAATGGTATGATATAATTACTTAATGCAATACTATTGGTTCGAGTAGGGTCCTATTAAATTGATATAAATGAGTGGAGATGTATACTCGTTATACTGAGGAAAAAGGAAGGCGGTTGAGTATTATAACGCTTTGATGTGCAAATGCTTTGATCTGGCGGGCAATAGGAGCTCTTACAGTGTATGTCTTAGTCTGCCTTCTACTAGAAGGATGCCACATTGCCCTTTCAAGCCATGCTTTTAAGTGGCTTCTGACCATGCACTAATGTTGTATTGATTGTTTAGGTTACTAAATTATCGAATGTGTAACGAAGCTTTAAATTGCACATTCACTAAAGTTCATGTTCTAATTTAGTATTCTGATCCATATTTCGTTGCTTCACTAATTGGAACTGCTAAATGTTTCATATCTAGTTCCTTCTGTATCTTGGTGCATTAATGTATGCATCTATATTAATATATGCTAGGCATTTTACAGACTCGACTCATTTAAGTCATCCTGTTGTAATAATGTCTGCATCTCAAACACTTCAATTGTCCCTTTCTGTCAGTAGCAGCACGCATGCCTTGGTTATCTTTGAACCAAAATTTTCCGACAAAAACATATCATCTTAATTTCATACTGTAGGGTTGCTCACAATCATTGCAAGTGTTTGCAAATAATATATCAAGTATGGGAACATTGGTGCACATGGATCTTGGTGAGCTGAATTTGCACATGGCAGAAGAATATCAAAAATGCTCGAAAGAGAACCTTTTTGGCGCGGAATCAAAGTCTGGCTCCTTGGTGCATGTAGCAAAGGTCAGTCTGGATTGGGGCAAAAAGGACACAGATTCAGTTGAAGAAAAGGGTTTGAAAGGTAAATTGGTCCTTTCTGTTGATGTGACCAGTATAGGTGCGTACTTTACCTTCAAGCGTGTTGAATCACTTGTATCAACTGCTATATCATTCCAAGCTCTGTTGAAGAATCTCTCTGGTTCTGGGAAAAGAGTGTCACCTAACCGTGGTGGTCGTTCATCCAAACCATCTGGCAAAGGTGCACAACTCCTAAAGTTTAACCTTAAGCGGTGCTCTTTAAATTTTAGTGGTGACTCTGGCCTGGAGAACACAACTATTGATGATCCAAAACGTGTGAATTATGGATCACAAGGGGGTATAGTTGTGATTAGTATGTTGGCTGATGGCACGCCGCGCACTGCGAATGTAATGTCGACAGTTTCTGATGAGCAGCAGAAATTGAAATACTCTGTTTCCCTAGACATTTTCCATTTCAGTTTGTGTGTGAACAAAGAGAAACATTCTACACAGATTGAAGTTGAAAGAGCTAGATCCATTTATCAGGAAATTTTGGAGGAGCAAAGGCCTGAAACAAAAGTGACATTGGTTGACATACAGAATGCAAAATTTGTACAGCGTTCTGGTGGTCTCAAAGAGGTTGCAGTTTGCTCTCTTTTCAGTGCTACTGATATTACACTTAGATGGGAGCCTGATGTGCAAATATC
>JAYMTE010002852.1:0-10566 GCA_036897545.1 Pelargonium fulgidum
GCCCCCCTTTGGCATGAGCCCTAGGCCGTCGCCCATTCCCGCCCATGCTCAGGGTCGGGCCTGGGCGGAACTTGTTATTAGCTCTATGTTCTCAGCTGATATAGTGCATGTCATTCTCAACATCCCTTTAAGTAGAGCTAACGTTGATAATTAGTGGTCTTGGCATTTTGAGAGAAATAGAAGTATTCGGTTAAGAGCGAAGTACGTCTTCTATGTGGAAATAAGTCTTCTCCCCTTAGTAGGTGCTGGAAGGCGGTATGAAATTTGTGTGCTCAATCAAAGGTCAGACACTATATTTGGAAATGCTTGTCAGGTACTTTGCCGATCCTGGCCAATTTAGCTAAATGTCGAGTTGAAGTAGATGTTGTTTGTCCTCGTGGTTGTGCTGGTCTTGAAACTTTGGAACATCTTCTTATAACATGTCCATTCGCTGTTCGGTGTTGGGAGCTAGTTAGAGCCTCGAGGGCTATGCGACCTCGAGCACTTTGTTTCTAATTGGTTTGATTTGATTAGTGGCCTCCATGACCCCGATTTTGCTGCGAAACTTTGTTACATTGCTTGGGGTATATGGTCGTCTCGGAATGATGGTGTTTTGAATGCCAAGAGGGGCCAAGCCGAGGACATTGTCTTGATGTCTAATGATGTGAGGGAAGCTTGGGTGCTCGTTAGGACTGGTCCGATTCAGGCATCTTCCTCTGATTTTGGGGTCGGTTCGGCTGTTATAGTTTCTAGAATAGCTAGTTGGTCTCTTCCCCCGCGTGGCAGACTTAAAAATAATGAGGATGGGGCTGGGGCTTTGTTTGAGGAAGCAGGACGTTGCAATGCATGGATTGGTCGTGACCAAGACGGTATAGTCATTGGTGGTGGCAGGTCCAGGAGGTCGGGTTGTGCTGAAGTTCACTCGGTGGAGGTGTTAGCAATACGAGATGCAATTGAGTGGGCTCAAGCACAAGGTTGGTATGATTTTATTTTGGAATCTGATTCTCTTATGGTCATTCGTGCTTTACAAACCGAAGAGGAGGTCTCTAGTGCATTTGGTTTAATTATTTATGATATAGTTGTTATTTTAGCTAGGTAAGGTAATGTGAAATAATCTTTTGCAAATAAGTCTGCAAATCGAGTGGTTCATGTTTTAGTTAGGTCCTTGTTGTCATTGTTCGATGTAGTTGGGTGGGTTGGTCCATTCTCTCCCGACTTTATATTTCTGTTTTTTATTGCGGATTTGAGGTAATATATATTCTCTTTTAGTTAAAAAAAAAAAAAAACTCACGATAAATGAAGGACAGACGTTAGAATTATTAAGTGCAGTAAAAAAAAAAAAAAATGATAGCAAATATGTCTATGAAAAACCCAATTTTGAATTGCATTTTTATGATCCCTTTGGAATCGTTGCTATCTAACAGTTGTGTGCGGTACTGTAGTTGGGTCTGAGTTTAGAGTTTAGAGCAACCAAACCCAAGCACAGCTGAACGGATGCTCATGCTACCCTCCATTTCTGTGCACACTACCAACTCACTAGGTCTCTCTCTCTCTCTCTCTCATATCTAAAACCCTAACTATCTTCTCATTTCCATCATCTCCGCAATTAATCATTCAAATCTCCTATCTAGGGTTTATATTATCTGTCTCAATCTCTAGGTTTTGCCGATATATATTTACATTATGCAGATTTTGCAATGCAGAAGCATTTCCCTTGAACTGAACTGTTGTTCTTGGCCGCTTTTCTTTGAAACTTTAGGATTGACGTTTTCTTTAGGGTTTATATTATCTATCTCAGTCTCTATGTTTTGCGGAAATATATTTAAATCACGGAGATTCTGCAATGCAGAAACATTTTTGTTGAACTGAACTGTTGTTCTTGGCCGTTTTTCTGTTGAAATTTTAGGATTGACGTTTGTTTAACAAGATAAAGAAAATTTTGAACAAAGAAGAGGAAACAGGATCTTTAAGACTCATAGATGAAAAATCCAATATTATCTTGCAGCTCGGAATTGCTAAATTGTTTTGTTTTGTTTTCATTGCTAGATTAATAATAGTCTACTGCAGTTTGATGTCTGGCCAGTCAGATTCTTCTGCTTGGGGGTGGGAGTCTCGGAGGAGTCCTAGAAGAGAAAGATCTCCTGCACGGCACAGAAGTTCCCGGAGATCAAGATCACCTGTTGGTAAAAGTTTATCCCTTAGAGAAATATCACCTGCCAGAGTGAGACATTCGAGTCATGCTCGGTCTCCAAAAAGGGAAGAACCAAGTTCCCCTCGCCCACTTTCTCCGTCCCCTCGAACAAAACGGTTAAGGAGAGCCCAAGGTGAGCGAGAGAGCGAGAAAGTGTTTGACAAGGAATTGGAGATGAATGGCGGAAGGGAGAGAGAAAAGGCAAGGAGGGCGCATGGTGAGCGAGACTATGAGAAAGTAGCTGACAAGGAATTTGAGAAGAATGGTGTAAGGGAGAGAGAAAAGGTGAGGAGAGTCCAAGATAAGCGACAAACCGACAAGGAATTTGAGAAGAATGGTGGTAGGGAGAGAGAAAAGGTGAGGCACAAAGAGAACCTGCAAGCTCCAAGAGAGAGAGGTGAGAGGAGGTCTGGAATCGATGACATTGGCAGAGAATCTTCTAGATCAAGGCGTGAGCGTTCTCCTTCTCCTACAATGTACCGAAGACGTGACAATTCTGCATCTCCCGCCAACCATCGGAGGAATGAGCACTCACAATCCCCGTCAGATCATCACCATAGGAACAGAAACAGGTCACGCTCTCCTCGAAGAACTTCCAAGAGTGGGAAGCAGAATGAGGTTTGTGTTTTACTGTCATCTTTCTCATTTCTTGCATATTTAATCTATTTTTATGATCCTTCAAGATTATATTTTTTGTAGTCTGTTGTGCTATAAATAAACAAAGGAAGATAGAATAACTGTTACTACTAAAGCTAGCCACTTCATATATAGTTGAATACTTGAATCTGTAGTTTACACTCGATCATCTCTTCTGTGTTAATACATGATTATTCTGGTTCTTTTTCTATTTTATATTGGTAGCATGAACTAAGCATATTACATATGTCAGTTGATCATACTTGTTATCATTGCATCCAATCATATTTATACTGTCAAACTGGATTCATATTGTGAGTCAAATCTTTTTCTTGATCTGGGAATTGTAAGATTTGGTTCAGTTTTTTCCAAAGTACAGTGGTGCTAAATTTAAACTTGTAGTTGTTTTAGTATTTTTAATGTATCTAACTTCATCATTGATTCTTGTAGAATATAGTTGATATAATTGAAGCTCATCCTATCTTTATCATCATTTCAAATACCTGAGTTGTCTATCATCAAGTGGTATTATAATATGCAAAATGTTCATAAATAAAAAGATACCTGGATATACAAGATGCCTTAGAAACGACAGGAGTATTGGACAAAAAACATAAATTATGAAGCATAAAAAAGCACCAGAAAGAAAACAGTCACACAGACACACTAAGATGAGAAATTTTCTCCTAGATAAATGAATTCCTTGAATTGTTAGACCACTACGATGCACACAGAAAGAAGATGAAACATGATGGAAAGAAGAATAAGACTAGTAAACTACCTTACGGACTGGGTGTCTGTGGTGGAGGAGCAAGCTAGGTTACTGGGTTCTTTATGACTGTAAAATATAAATTTGGATAAGAATGGTTATTTAGAATGGACTGAGTTTTGGTTGGTTTGTGCTGTTCCCAATCATTCATCAATTACTGCAAATTGAGAGGCCAGTGAAGTGAATATTAAGGTGATGTATTTTGTACTCTCTTTTAGTTCACTCTGTTGCCTATCCTGTTTTCAGGTGACAGACTCGGAGGAAGCTGAAGCATATGGGTGAGTTGCAAGTTGCATTTGAATTTGCAGTTTTAGCTTTGTTTGGAGTTTCCTAGTACGCATGTATCGATTATCAGTTTATCACTATCATGGAGCAAGTAAGCTCTTCTTGTCATTGAAAACATAATCACTCCTGGAAGTATATATGTTTTATTAAATCTGTCTTCTATAATGCAAGTAGATGCTCAGTTGGACCATCACAAGATCATGCTAAATAATATCATTGAAGGGTAAATCTTACTGGTACTAAGCACTGAAGCCCTCTTTATTATCAAGTTGAACTTTGACACCCACTATTTCATTTTTAGAGTTGTTAGTTGGATTTAAACTCCTAGTTTCAGCATTGTGTAGAGTTTCCTACTACGCATGTATCAATTTTCAACTTTTTAGAAGAAACCTCTTGTGTCATTGGAACTATAGTCACTCCTTGAAGTGTATAAGTTTTAATATTCCCTGTCTTTTATAAATTCAAGTCAATGCTTGGTTGGATCGGTACAATATCATGGTAACTAATATCATATGGGTGAGTTGCTAGTTGGATTTGAATTTTCAGTTTTAGCTTTCTGTATAGTTTTCTTCTACATTTGTATTGATTTTTATCTTGTTATAACTAGAATATTCTCATCTCATTGAAACTATAATAACTTAAATCATCGTCTTTTATGAATACAAGTAAATGCTCGGTTGAATCGTCACAAATCATGCTAAATGATATCGTTGAAGGGCAAATCTTACTGCTACTAAACACTTAAGCTCTCTCTATCATCAAATTGAAATTTAACACCCACTTAACTATTGTTAGACTATTCTGTCTCCAAGCATTTGCTGTCTTTAAAATTAATGCCTAGCCATGTTCCATTGATTCAATCTGTATTTAGCTTGCAAGCATCCTATCACGTACTTTTTACATCTCAATGCAGGGGTTAGGATTACTATGGTACATTCAATATCTCCATTTAATTTGCTAGTGAAGGCAAAATGTGTTAATTAGATTGCCAGGGTTTCTTTGGTGTAGTTTATTTCTGAGAATTTCAAGTGTCCAACTGTCCATGAGTTGGTAAACGGAATCAAATGGATAATGATAATAAACTATATGGTATACCAATCATTGAGTCTTTTGTTATGTGTAATCTTCATGAATATAAATAATGCCTATATGTTTCTTGTTCAGGGATAATGGGAGTTTATCAAAGATGAAAGCTGCAGAGGAGGCCCTAGATGCAAAGAAAAAGGTAATTACTTTACTTGGTTTATACTGTTTTGCAGCTAATTCCTGTTTACGGCACATAACATTAAAAGTCATATTGGTTTCTGAAGATGGAATGTCTAATTTTATCTCGCGTGAGTTGCAGCAACAACCTTCATTTGAGCTATCTGGAAAGCTTGCTGCAGAAACTAATCGAGTAAGGGGTAAGTCTCAGATTTTGCATTGAACTTAAAATTCTAAGTGGCTTACTTGTACGAAAAATCTCATACAGGGACATATCAAACTTAACTTTCAGGTTTTGCTTCTTTTTTTTTTCTACTTTGATTCTTTGTATGTTTCCTATCCAGCCAACTAAGGTTTATAGAAGTATTTTTTATCTTACCGTGTTTCACGCTTTTATGGTATGTGCATACACAAATATATTCATCCAGATGGATACTTAAACGAAGCAGGTTTCATTATGGTCCTAATCCAGTGTGTATGATTATATACTGGTGACATATATTTCTAGGGAAACCAACTAATAAAGATGTTTCGTAATGATCCTGATCAAGTTTTAATGTTCTTTCTTCATTTCACCTTCTAATCTCACTTGATTAGTTCCACACGTGGAAGCGTCTGCAGCCAATGAGAGTTTCTGCTGTGGTTTAGTGTAGTGTCAATTTTGTATAATCCCGATTGAGAAGGAGACGTTGATGAGTTAGGAGTTTATATATTAGAGAGCAGATTCAGCTTTCAATACTTGCAATGAGATGGCGAAGCAAGAAAGTGGCAAGAATGCATCCAAGTTTTCTCACAGCTGTAAATTGACTTTGGATAGCCAAATTATAACATGTTGCTTAGGCAGTTTATTGAAAATAATCCAAACAGTCTTTTATTGTTGCTGGGATTTTCTACCTTTATAAAGTGGATTTTTTCCCACACTTTCAGGTATCACCTTGCTGTTTTCTGAACCACCAGAAGCACGAAAACCAGATATAAGATGGCGTCTTTATGTCTTCAAGGGAGGTGAAGTGCTTAATGGTCAGTTCTTATAATGGTTGTTAACAATTTATCTAATTCAAACCATATTTTGTGTTACTGCTCTTGTGTATATGGCGTTAGTTTGATCTACTTCTGTTTATTTCATTTAATGCAAGCACTGTTTGATTCAATGTTTGTGTGGTTTATTTCTGATGTCTCCCTCTTCCTTGCCTATTTAAGTAACCATTTGGTCCTTCCTGAATTTCTTTCCATGAACAGAATGTCAAAGAATTAATGGTATATTTTCACATATTAATCTCGCTGCAAAATTTGCTTTTGCACTTTGTATGGAGAACTAAAGCACAGTGATTGTAGCATAAGAAGGCACTAAATATAAAACATTTTAGAACTTATTAATTTAATAATTCATCCCGTGGAACTAACACCAGTCTTTGATAAAAAAGAGATACAGAATTTTTAGTTTCAATCAACCTTGTTCATTGTGGTGTCATGCTCAACAGGTTTATTTCTTTCCAATAAAAGTTCTAATCCATACTTCATAGTTGAATATGCTCACACGAATTTATGACTACATAAGTTTCTAACAGGCTAGCAGTTCGAACTGGTTTTGATTTTCTTTCGCAAAGCCATCATTATCCTCAGTATATAAACCTGTTGATTCGAGTTTCTGTTTTAAATTTAATAAGTTACACGGCACCAATATAAATAAGGTTGAATGGTTGATTGAAACAGATACAAAATTTCTGAACTGAAACAACGCATGAACACAGTTGAAAGTTTGGCCAAGTTAATAAATCTTGAAAAAGGTGTTAAAGTTATGAATTTCCTCTTGATTTATTCTCGCGGTATTCATCAATTGAACTTTACTATGTATAGTGTAGGCTATAATAGTGTCTTAATCATATTTGATCAACAATAACAAGTTTGAGTATAATTTTCATCTAATTCTAACAAGTTTTAAGTTTTAATGAAATGATTAGGCTTATCAAAAATGAAATGATTAGACTCTAACTACAATTAATTTGGTTGATTATGTGTTTGTGGAAAATACCAAGATGTAATTTTGTTTCATTACCTCTTTAAATTTTTACGAACATATTTTGGTGATGTTTATGCTTCAATTTGTAACTTTTTGAAGTGCACCGCACTTTTTGAAGCCCATGACCACCATGTGGCACACACCTAAGCTCCAAAGGACCCTAGCTAACTTGAAAGATCAAATTCAATGCTATCTTGAAAGTTGCTCAAGAAAACAAAATATAATTGCAGGAGAATAGCAGTAATCCAAAAGAAAGTCTAAAAAAAGGAGGCAAGGGTTAGTGATTTATGAGATACTCCCTTCACATGCAAATGGAGCCAGAATAAAATAAAATAAAGAAAGAAAATTAAGCTAGAATTATTAACATGAAATCTTGTAGAAAGAAAAACTATTGAGGGAATTGTAGAAGATTCAAGAGACTCAAAAGTAGATGATCAAGGGGTTATTATATCACATTAAATTTGTAAATTTTCCTCCAATTGACTGTTAACAAGTTGATTATTCTTCCTTGATATTCATCAAACTTTAAAATGTCTAAAATTTGAATCTAATAAGCCACATCTTCATCAGAAAGCAAGGTAGCTACACCTAATTAATAGCATTTTGTTTATTTGTTATGAAAAGAGTGATTATCGAGGTTCAATTTCAAATTTTTGTGAAGGAGTTACTGATAAGAAAAGTAAAGTTAAAAGAAATTGGAGGATTATCTAGTGAAAGGAATGAGCTGGCCATTTACAGATAATGTGACTATTAACCAGGCACATTGCAATAAAACCAAGAGGCTAGGTTGCATTTGATGATTAGAGCTTGTTTGAGGGGTCTGATTGATTATGCAGTGAATATTTGATACATATCCTTATAGTGTTTATTTTGTAGTTGTAATACTCAGTATGGATTAGAACTTTTATTTGATGGTCCATACTTCATAGTTGAATATGCTCACGCGAATTTATGACTGCATAAGTTTCTAACAGGCTAGCAGTTCGAACTGGTTTTGATCTTCTTTCGCAAAGCCATTTTGATCCTCACTAGGAAGAATTTTGTAGCACATTCATGGTAGTATGTTCCCTCAGATAATTTTCCTTGCCTGTTTTCAGTTGTGAATTTGACCTCTGTATTTTTTTTGGTTTCTGATCTCTTATGGGGAGTCTTGGAAACCATTAAAATTGCCACTGAGGTATAATAGAGGCAGCATTAATGCATAAGTGCATAACTTGGTTGATAATCCTTTAACCAGTGAAATATTCTTATTTTATTGTGTGTCTATAGGACAGCCATTATCATGTTTCCTTTTTACACTTGTAAAAAAAAACTGATTAATTTACAATCATGTTTTGAGAAAATTAAAGATCATTTTAGCAAGATCACTATTACCTGGATTCTAATCATGTAGACAACATAAACCTTTATCAATTTTGTTTTGTGGTGTCAATTATTTTATATACCAACTAAACAGAATGTTTAGGCTATTATCTTTGCTTTATTGTTTTAAGTACAGAACCTCTTTACATACATCGTCAAAGCTGTTATCTGTTCGGGAGAGAAAGGAGGGTAGCAGATATTCCGACAGATCACCCGTCCTGTAGCAAACAGCATGCTGTAATTCAGTTCCGGTATGCTTCTATATTGTGTTTATTTTGGGTTTATGACGTATAAGTTATTTATGTCTGACTTCATTTCTTACTCATCAGGCAAGTGGAAAGAGAGCAACCTGATGGTATGCTAAAGAAAGAAGTAAGGTAAAGTCAAGTCCTGAGCTAATTTAGCAGGTGACAAATCTTTGCCATCAATTTTGTTTTTTAGTTTGTACATTTAATAAATCTAATGACTACATTCTTACTGCATTAGGCCGTATCTAATGGATCTTGGGAGTACAAATGGAACTTTCATCAATGTAAGACAAATATTCGAGAACCCCCTTGTTCTAGTACTTATTTGCATGCATTTGCTATGTGTTGTCATTTTTCATTGCAAGTACGAGGTATTGTGGTGCTTGCCAACTTGTGTTTGTTCAATATTTTTGTTTCTAATAACATTTTTTCTTGTCATACTTTCAGGATAATCGCCTTGAACCCCAACGCTATTATGAGCTTTTTGAGAAGGATACCATCAAGTTTGGTAACAGTAGGTTTGTTGTTTCAAATTTTCTTCTAATTCCATTCTCCTGGTTCTATAATTATTTGGGCAGTAATGCGGGTAGCCCTTTCCCAACCCTTGTATAGTTCAATACTTACAGATGTTATTTAATTTTATGGAAGCAATCGATCTCAGATTCCAGAATTTAGTTGACACTTTCATTAAAGAATGAAGACGCAATTTGGTGGTGTTAGCTCCTGTGTAGAAAAGATAGAATTAAGGAGTATGATTGTGAGATTTTTGGCTATGATGTTATCTGATTAAGTTACTTGTCGTGTAAATGATTTTGCATTTCTGTGCTTTCATGTGTACTGAATCGAATTATAGTTCTTGGCTGTTGCGTCTGAGAATCGTATATGAATTGATTTTGTTTATGGATCTTGGGCTGCATCAGTTGCTCTGTCATGTATTGAGGATTAGAACACAAATGAAACTGTATGGCATTATTGGGTGGCAATTCACAACTTGTATTTGCTTTGAAATTCCCTTATTCATGATGATTTTCTAGGCTGTCGTGTCTTGCAAATTCAACTTATAATTTGGACTAACATTCCGTTGTATATGTTGATTTGGCAGCCGTGAATATGTGATGTTGCATGAAAACTCGATGGATTAAGGGTAGGCAGTCATTACTCGGTAAGCAACTTTGCTGGTAGATTTTCTGTTATCGGGCATTTTGTATGTTATGTTGGCCATTCATCGGAGATGGATGCATTGTAATTTGTAAACATGCCCGCCCACCCAAGTCTTCTCGCACTATGATAAATCAACTCTCTGATTTGCATGTTTTCAATTTCAGAACCTTTCTTTGACAGTTAAAATGTAATTTAGGTACCTCATAACGTTGTTGACAGACGCAACAGCCTTCAAATTTGAATATAATCCAATATTTTTATTGTCCACAGCGGGATAGTACATGTGATATATATGTACTTCACAGTCACAGCGGGACATTCAACAAGTTTTTCAGCTCAAAATTTCTATGGCTAAATTAATTTTTTTTTGGATTATTGATTCAAGGGTTATATGTGATAACTAACTTGGATGTTGTGGATAAGGTAGGATTGACATTAAACTGACAATAGAAAAGTTGTTGCGGCACATCAGATTTGTTTTAAATTTAATGTTTGTAAGCTAATGCTTGATTGTGCACAAATGTTTTATTCAAAATGATATGTGATGCATGACTTACTCTCGAGGACATAGTAGGATGCAGAATGACATTTTTTTACTTGAACCAGCCGGAAGCAGGATAAGTTTTGGTAGCTCAGTTAGGACTCACACCATTTGTTCCATATTTTAACACTACTTTTTAGAACAAGAAGTTGGTATACGATATGTTGCGAG
>JAYMTE010002853.1:0-10566 GCA_036897545.1 Pelargonium fulgidum
GCTCTTCGTCGTTTCCTAAAAACTGCTATTGACCAATCAGACTCCTTGAGTTCAAAAGTTCTAGCTGCCCAGTTATTTTATGATATTGTTGGGGGTCGGGTTGACCATGATGAGAGAATAGCTGTCAAGATACTTGAAGTTTTTGATATCAAATTAACAGACATGGAAGAAGTCATTTGCCTATTGAAGGCAAAAAATGATTTCAGTTTTGAATCAGGAGAAAAATTTATTGAGCACTACATACTTGGTTTGATAGAATCTCAGTCATATATGACAGCAGTCAGTTTGTTAGAGCACTTCTCTATCCGCGAGTCTGGGAAAGCTTTTCTCCTAAAAATGTTGCAGAAGAAACAGTTCAGAGCTGCAGAGAAATGGGCAACATTTATGGGGAAGCCAATGTTATGCCTAATTGTCCAGGAGTATGTTGAGAAGAACATGCTGAAAAATGCTTATGAGACAATAAAGAAAAACAATCTTCGACAAGAATTTCCAGAAGTATATCACAAGTGTAAAGAAAGGTATTTATATTGACTAGTAATCTCAACAAGACAACAACTTTTTCTATTATAATATTTGATATAATTCTTGACTCATGTAAAACTCTTACCAAAACTCTTACCAAATTTCAGTGCTCTAAAGACACTAGCAGAAAAAGGACTGTGGGATCTCGCGGAGATTAAAACAAAGAGTGATAGACAACTTCTTGAATATTTGGTAAGGTGTTCTTGATATGTGTACAATTATGTTTTGATGTTTCCATTATCTCTTCTTTTTTGTTTTGTCAACAGTTTTGGTAGAAACTCTCATGCTTGGATATGAGCCACTCACTTTTACTGTAGGTTATGAATTAGCATCAAGCAGTAACTTCTCTGTCATGTCTCATCAAATGGTTTCCACATTCTAAGAAACAAAATCATACCAAATTTTGATCTGCTGTGAACAAACAGTTCATGATATATTCGATTAACATTTGTTGGTGATCCTCTCTGCCATTTTTATAGCATAAAGTTCTGAAAGGAAAAGAAAGCATTTTAGCCCCATTTTTGTTTTTTCCTATTTGTATTGGACTTCGTACATGATGTTGTGCTAAAATATAGGTATTAATGGATACATCTTTCATTATTTAAGGTTTATTTAGCAATGGAAGCTGGGTACATGGAGAAGGTGGATGAGCTATGTGATCGATACTCCCTCAAAGGCTTTTTGACTGTCAAAGGTATTACAAAATACTCTTTTCCTTGGTAATAATGTCTAAATTCAGAAAAGAGCTAATAGATGTTCATTATACCTGCACCAAAATTAAGATATCAGTGCAAATGTTGAAATAAAAGAGAAAATTTTTGTAACTTTTGGCCTGGTATTGATCTTGCTTCCATTACTTATCAAATGCTGGAATCTGTTACAGCAAGCCTGAACTTGTAGTTAAATTGCATATTTGTTTTTTTTTTACAGCAAGCCTGCACTGTCAATTTTTTTTAATGAGAGATCTAAACCATGGTCTTTTGTTTCTTAGTTATTTATTTATTTATTTATTATGTATTACTGCTGTATATAATTAGAGTAATTATGCTGAGTAAAGATTAAAAGGTGTAGGAGAAAATGCTAAGCACAAATAGGACACTTGTACATGGACTAGTCATGTGACCATCTTGTGTTTATAAGGGAAACTAGCTAAATGGAGATTCAATCTGCCACTGCGGACATATTTGAATTGTTCAAATTGGAAGTTCAAAGGGGATACTAAAACTAGGAGTGAAGCCCAAAGAAGTGGCGCGTAACTTTAACTAACTTTGTACTTAATGCAAATTATATGAACATCCTATTTTGTGAATATCAGCGCTCCATGATGGTGCTTATTGTAATTTATTTCAGTTCTGCTTACTAGTCATGACCTGCTGTGCTGTGAGTATTAACAGTAATTGCTGTGTGTTAAATGGTAATTTGACTCAAAAACTTATTTTTATTATTATTTTATGGTATGTAGAGCCGGACACAAGTTTGTTGCAAAGTAACTATTTGCATCTCAATGAATTGGTGGTAGAAGATATCGGTTGGGTTGACGAAGTTGATGGTTTGTGTAGTGCAACATGTGTTATTGAGGACTGTAAAGTAGTGGGCTTGGACTGTGAGTGGAAACCCAATTATGTAAAAGGCTGCAAACCAAACAAGGTAATGGCATATTGATCCTTCACAAATTTCCATATTTTTTTTATATTTATCTCAATTTGTAGACTTCATAAACATTTGTCCTCTTCATTCAAAAAATAAAAGATATGCAGGAACGTATTATCATTCTTAATATTGCATGTTTTTTGAGTAGTAGTGTTTGTGTAACTTTGATTTGTCTATATTAAGATAGCTATTCTAATCTCATTTAGGTCCTAAGGCAAGTTAGTGTAATTTCTCAAACCTACTCTTCTATATTTGTTTGGAATAGTGAATAGAAAATTTAGCTACATGCTAGTGACTATACCTGGCAATAGGATGTGGGCCGGACCAAAAAACTCATGCGTTCTTATTTTGAAATTTTTCATCAGCACCCCCAATAGAAACATGTGCATGTTTTGGCCCGGTCTGTTTAGGCCGCGGCCCACATTGCCCGGTATACATGCTACTCTGCTCTAAACATGAATCCTTTGATCATCAGAAGCTTACTTCATTGCACTTAAAATTGAATCAAATATAGCTGTCTCATTCTGATTATCTTTAGCAAGTTCTATTTGCTGTTATTGATCATGATATGATATACAGTTATAGTGTCTGCCATACTGAGAATGTCTTAGGTGATGCTTTATCTTTCTTATTGATCTTATTTTTATGATGAAAATAAATCTTTATGTTTCAGGTTTCTATCATGCAAATTGCCTGTGATAGGATGGTTTTCATCTTTGACCTGATAAAGTTATTTGAAGAAGTGCCTGATATTTTAGACAGCTGCCTACTCCGCATTTTACAGTCTCCTAGAATTCTAAAACTTGGTAGGAGATATTTCAAGTGCATTATTAGGCAGGAATTTTCTTTTCATGCATGATATGTAGAGCTGGCAAATAGTATCATTACACGACACAAAATTAGCGCGTTTGGGGTCACACATTGTGTAATTGTGCCGTGCTTGTGTTGGAGAACCCATTTTCAGAATGAAGTATAATCTTTGGTTCTCTGTTGTAGGTTACAATTTTCAATGTGACGTAACACAACTGTCTCATTCATATCCGGAGTTAGAGTGTTTCAAGCATTATGAAATGTTACTTGATATTCAGAATGTCTTCAAAGAACCTCGGGGTGGGCTGTCTGGGCTTGCTAAGGTATTCACCGCAACTCTCTCTCTCTCACACGCAAACACCACTATTTCATTCAAAAATCCACTGTATGGAACAGAAGTACAAAACCTCTTTCTGATCATTACTAAATCAGAAAATACTTGGAGCTGGTCTGAACAAGACAAGGAGAAATAGCAACTGGGAGCTACGGCCTTTGAGTCCGAATCAGGTAAACTGACTTCTGTATTTGTGAACTTAACTTCTTTTTCTCCGATGTGCTGCACCACATCCACACTTTCGATTAGTTTGTATGTGAACTTTGGTGGAGTTTCGATTAGAAATTTTGTTCAGGAATGGGAATAAAAAATCAGAATGGGAATGAGATTTTCGTTGTTCATGTTTGGATTTAGAATTTTTTTTATTATTTTGGTCATGAAAATGATTGGAATATGATCTGATTTCCATTCTAATTTGTTTAATTCGGAGATTTTTTCATATTCCATCAAAAGCTTCTGTAAATGGCATTTTGTCTGAATCTTGCAATCTGCTATACTTGTTATAGTTTTGGGAACCGATTTGGCAAATTTTTTGTTTGGTTTGGTTAATGTAGTGGCTCTAATTGTTCGATTATGAGTGTAGATGAAGATTTGAAATTACAATCACATATATTTGTTCCTACCGTGCAGCTAGAATATGCTGCTCTTGATGCTGCTGTACTTATTCACATATTCCGCCATGTTCGCAACCATTCTCAGTCTGCTAATGTCTCGGAGGGCAATGACAAGCTCGAGTGGAAATCCCACATTGTGAGTTACACTAAAAACTTCTCTCTCTCTCTCTCTCTCTCTCTCTCTCTCTCGTTCTCTCGTGTATATAGTATGAATGTTGGGCTCAGACTTTCTCTTGGCCAACGTTGATCATATATATTATGGTTTAAACAAAAATAACTTCGGTTAGTAACTCTAATTACCCTTTGGAACTAATGTCTAGGTTTCGCACATGGGTAAGTCAAGGAAGAAAAATACAAGTAAAAAGGACTTGGAAGATAGGATTGACGACACTGATGAGTGATAATCAAGTTAAGTTAAGGTTGTGCTTCTAAAATTTATTCCCTATAACTCCTCTGTGAATATTTCCCACGTAGTTTAAGAAAACATACAATTAATGGAAACTATTTCTGTAAATATTTGCTCGCAAAACATAGCTTCTGCTTCACTGACCTGTAATGCATTGATCTTGTTGCCTTATCCACTTTTAGTCCGTCTTTTGAATTTTCATTATGCAGACCATTATAGCTGTGATAGTCTATATTCTCAGACATTGTTGGATTCTGAATTGTCTTTCTATTATATGACTTCTATTCTTAGAAACCTAGAAAGCGTGTAAAAGTACATTAGTACTAAACCTCCTTATATTGAGGTTCCTCTCTTCCCTACTTTCCATAAATAGTGTCAAAAAGTTGTGGATGTTGAGAATGAGCCTAACTGGCACCTTCTTCATCTCTCCCTCATAATATATATATAATACCACTTTCCTATCTCCTCCCTCTGCCTCTCTATCCCCCTTTTCTCTCTATTTACTCTGCTGCCGCGGAAGGAGGAAAGGAAAGGGAGATGGAAGTCGTGGGAGACGGTAGGGGTGGCTATCCCTACGACCACTGGTTTTGTCAGGACGGAGATGGTGGTTGCCGCCATCAACCCAATCTCTACAAGGGAAACCGGTCGTCGTCGAGAAGACGGCATGGCAATGTGTCCCTTGCCAAGAAGAAGGCATGGTGGAAGATGAGTTCTGACGTCAAGAGGAAAAAGAGGGTTGTGAAATACAATGTGTACACCATTGAAGGCAAGGTCAAGTCTTGCTTGAAGAAAGGGTTTCGCTGGCTGAAAAAAAGGATTGTGAGTAGTTTCTACTCATGAACTTTTTTTAAAACAATTAAATTTGAAAACTGTATTTGAAGAAGGCTTGATGATTTGTTTTCCGGTGTGTACTGCGTATGTTTGTGTTCTCTTTTTTTTGTCTTGTCTTGTTCATTTTTTGTGTGATTTTTCTGGGCAAATCATCAATAAAGGGACCTGCCATGTTTGTTTCAACAATCTATAAATAATAAAATTTTATTTTCGAATTGCTACAACTTTTATTGCATCATAGATAGAAGAGAACGTGAAGAGACGAGGGAATCTTAGGTAGGACATTTCATTTCAGTTGTTGATTGCATAATGGGTAATATGGATCACATCTTCAGGCTTAGATGGTGGATGAGTCTTGTTTCTCATTCTTAAATCCTGGTACTCCTTCATCAAGAAACCTTTATATTTGGGCGATTCGCCAATCTCTACGGTGAATTGTTTCAACGGCTCCACCCATTTGCCTCCTTGCAAGTTCCGGAAGAATGCATACGAACACCTACTTCTCCCTTTCGGTCTCACCACCCTATGTGTCGCGCTCTTGAATTTGTTGTTGCTCATAACCTTATCCAAACATAAAAATCGAATAGAATAAAAAATAGACTGATCAAACGATAAGAAGTTTCTTCTTATGACTACTTATTTATGCAAATAATATGTACCTGAATGGCGTCTCCAACGTTGACAACTAATGCATCTTTGGAGGGAACCACAGGAATCCATTTCCCATTCTTGCGAACTTCAAGGCCTCCGGCTTCATCCTGGAAGACAAAAGTTACTGTATTCCCGTCTTCATGCTCTGCAAGTCCGAGATCATCAGTTTTGGTTGCCGGAATGTAATTGAGAGCCACCATGAAATCCCAGCTCCGGTCATGATTGTACTCATTGAGAAAATTGGGAGGGAGGCCCAAACAATCATTCAGGATGTTCTCAACAATTGAACCTGCCTTTGATAAATTGGAGAAAACATCTTCCAACACTTCCCTAAAAATATCAACAATTCATTTCACTCGTTGTGTCACCAAAAGGCTAAAACTTTATGAACTAACGGTTGACAATCAAATATCAAACTGTTGGGAAACGAACGTGCTACGGTTACTTTGCAAAAAGCATTAGTATCGCTCTTGATTTTGTGGAAGCTTTGCTCTTGCAATTGTTAATATATTAAGAAGATAATCAAACTGAAACAAGAAATTCAAGACAAATTTATGTGGTTTGATAACTTTGCTATACATCACGGTTACACTTCACTTTTATTGAATTAGTCGGTACAAAAATTCTCAAACCTAGAGTACGGATCTTATTGATCCCTCTAAAATTCACACAAAATCGAAAGAAAATAATATTAAATAAATGAAGTGACACATACTTGTATTGAGGTGGATTCTGAGGATAGACATTGAAGCTGGACTTGGGTGGAAACACCAACACATACTCTTTCTTCTCCGGCGAGTTCTCCGGGTCCCTGTTGTAACCGGCGGGAAGAGGCGCTCTGCTCCGAGGACTGGACTTGAGCTTTTCCTCAAGTGGATAAGCAAAAAAAGTCTTGGAGAGATCAAGGGCACGGCTCAGCAGCTCTAGGGGCACGCCGTGGTTCACCACTTGGAAGAAACCATACTCAGAGCAAGCTTGGCTGATCACTTCCATGGCCTTCTTCTTCTTCTCCTCATGATCTCCATTGTTTGTGAAGAAAGGAGAGAGGTCAACAGTTGGGATCTCAGACAATTTCTCAGGCATTTTCAACACTTTTTGGAGAAGACAATGATGTTGTTTGTGAAATGTACACATTTTTATTTATGTTGTTGTCTATCTCAGGTACTATGAACCGGTCACAAACATAAAAGTTGGCTTTTTGTGGTTGTTTTGGAATAAATCACTCAAATCAATGTTTGTGTAATTGTGTTTGTATCTGTATATACAAATTCATGAACATGTTGATTTTGTCTGTCCCTTTATGGATTTGATTCCAAGTACATTTCACAAATATACTACATGTTCAAATGATTCTACAGTCTTTGACTTCTTGGTTTGGATGCAAAATTTGAGCATTTTAGGAGATTGAATTAATTGAATATTCCACACTAATTTCAGATTGGCACAGTAATTAATTTCAGATTGGCATCATGTGAAATGAACTATTTAGGTACTAATCTCAAAAGTTCATGGTTTTTGCCTCTTTTGGTTTCATCGAATGAATATTGCTACTTGCTAAACCCACTGTTGGAATTGGATGCGACGTTTTTGCAAAAGAACAAAAACGAGTTGCTCAACCTACACAAACTACCGCGTAAGCCTAACACATCCGATATGAAATGTTTCACTTCTAACATTGGAATGTTTCAATTCAAACTTGAGACTACTTGGACATGAAATGGAATACAATTCTAAACCAACACATTATTATAGCAAATAAATCTTAACCTGTATTACAATTATAACCACAAAAACATTGAACAAAGCAACCTTAGTACTTTGTAATTCACTACCCTAACAAGACTGAGGTTTCAAGACAAGCCAGGACTCAACAGTCAACATACCATACTCTCAATTCCTTGGGAACAGGTCTTTGATCTTGTTTTCATCTAAATTTGATAATCTTCATCACGATCATTCATAGACTGTCCGAAAACGAATGGCTTTGTGCCCATGGTTACGAAAGGCATTAGACCAAGTATACGAGCTGTTTTGATCTCCCTCGCCACCTTTCTCTGAGCTTTGGCGCTAATGTTAGTCTACACAGAAAGAAAATTAACAAGTTACAACAGCACAAGGAGAATGATTAACATGGCATTCTTTCTTCAGCAAGATGACTCTCGACTTTACCTGGCTCCTCTTGATAATAAGTCCAGCCTCTGTTATGAAGTTCGCAAGGAATCTTACATTCTGCACACAATAATTTTATGCAATTAAGAAGTGAAACAACAAAATCACAAACTGATACTAAAATTACTGATGTCGTGGAAAATGATTTGATAGTGTTATAAATGCAACTCACTACAAGAGCATAAGAATAACTTCAAAAACCAACAAAAAGAAGGGCAAATCTTTACGGTATTTATCTGGTAAATGGTACAAAAACATCAAAATGGCCCAAAGATACAGATATGTGCTCACCCTGAAATCAGCATTAAGCAAAACTTCTGCGGTTGTTGTCTGGAATTCTCTCTTTCCCGAATATGGTCTCGATGCTTGCCTCCTAAGATCAGCCCCCTGCGTATATGTGCATTTATTAGAAGCACAGAAATTAAAATAAAATCATATTTCTAAAGAACGAAAGTTGAGGAATGAATATATTTTATTTCCTATGGTAAACAAAAGAAAAACTATCTAAAAGCGGATATCATCCAAGATTGTGTCTAGTCCTGTCAAAGATTATGCTTTCAAATATATACCTTCCTAAACAAAAGTATCATACTGTGTACCAGCCTAAGTGAATTATGATATACAAAATTTTACAACATATGAACAATCGTGAACAATAAAGTTGAACAAAGTTAAAATAAGTCAAAAATGAAATTTGAATAGTAGCTCATTTGCGCATTCCACCACTTTGTAATAAGCAGTAGCATGGATCTGATAACAAGTAAACAAGTCCATTTTCTACACAACCACACAGTTTCATAAGTTAAAGGATACTCTCTGACCTGTAAGAAGCTATGGACAAAGCAAAATAATATGAAACATGAAACAAATAGAGCTAAGTTGTAATAGAAGAAGATACCCCAGAGGCGCGATAGGTTGTCCCGAACAAATTCTCCTTTGCCAACATATTATCTCTGAAAGAGAAATCATCTTCTGCTGCTTTCTCCAACATGCTATCCATTCCATCAGATGATTTCGAACTTAATCCATCACCACCCAATATTCGTCCTTCAAATGAATCCGAACTTTAATAAAAACACAAAATTGGTTCTTATAATAATACACCTAAATCATAACGGAGCAGATGGAAAACAGAAATTGATCAACAACACTACACCAAAACCTTTCTCTCAATCTTCAAAACTAAACCCCAAACCCTAATTTCAATTTCTGAATTACAAAAAATGCAAAATCAATCCTTCAATTAAATATATATACCTTCAGTGGATTGTGTCGAAAGAGATCTAGCTAAACCCTAATTTCAATTTCTGAATTACAAAAAATGCAAAACCAATCCTGCAATTAAGCAATTAAATATATATACCTCCAGTTGATTTTGTCGAAAGAGACCTAGCTATCTGAGATTGACGAGACAAGGAATTGTTGAGGGAGCGGTACAAATCTGGAACAATCTTCATTCTCTGAAAACAAAAATGAGAACAAATGAGCACGGCGGCGATGGCGGCCAAAATTTAGGTTAAAAAGTTTTGAGAAACAAAAAACAGAATCTGATATACCTGTTGGATACTAGTTGTAGCTTCTTGAGGTCGATCGGTGGCCGGAGTGCGCAGCGGTGGCGGAACGGTCTCGATACTCTGTGGCCGGAGTGAGATCCGGCGAGGTGGATGCCGGAGTGAGGGAGTGTGAGAGTGCGAGGCGGCGGAGAGACACGAGGGAGGGTATAAGATTTAGGTAACTTAGGTTTACAAATTAAATTATTTTTTTAATGAGAAAAGACATGGCCAATTAGATGATGCCACGTCAGATATTTACACTCATACCTCAATAAATTTTAGGTGTGGAGCGCCCCGTCTGGATCTTTTTTTTTTTTTTTTTTTGGGCTAAGACTTTCATCCAGTTAATATTGGCTAAGATTGCTAATTCTCAGCCAATACATATTTTTGGTCCAGTCATTTTCAATATATTTGATATTATTCGTCTCCTCTTAGGTAGAGGTGGCAACCAGCTGAATCAAATTGGATCAGATTGAAACATGATATTTGAACTGGTCATTTTTTAGATCGAATTTTTTCAGAACGGATCGGATGGACTGGAAAAATCCGCTCATTTTACGCTAAGATGATTAGATTTGTCCGATCCAATCCAGAAAAATCAAATCCAATCCAAAAAATTATCGGATCAGAATTTTCTCGAATCGAATTTCAAATGTCCACATATTCAAATTCAGATTGTTGGCTCTACTTTTGGGTGGGTTGCAGTTAATCATACCTATATAATTTCTTGTAACATTATTTTTGAAATAGATGGCCACTACAAATTTTTTCAACTACAAATTTTATTGATAGTCAAAGAATTTAAACACACTCATTGTATTAAATAGATATGATGAGACCATATTGCTTAGGCCTTGTTTGGTAAGTCTACTGATGGTCTACTTAAACGTCTGTAGAGGTAAATGTCTATAGAGATAGGTGGAAGTTGTTTCAACGTCTATAGAGAATAATGATTTTGTTTGGTAAAAAAATGTCTGGAAGTAGTATGATAAGAAGTTGGAATTGTTTGGTAAAATTGTATAAAAG
>JAYMTE010002854.1:0-10565 GCA_036897545.1 Pelargonium fulgidum
GACTCGTGCAAAGCCGGGTTATAAAACTAGTTAAAAATATAAATTTGGTTGTTGAAGTCTTTGCACATGTTCTTAAAACTTATTATGATCTAAATTAGTTAATGAACTTATGAATATTGTACCAAAATGGTTTGTCCATTCTTTTTTTTTTTGTTAAATGGTTTGACATTGAATTTAAAAAATATCAAATAATTATTTTATTGACGTGGCGAGTTTTGTGCTCATCTTTTTAGTCGGTTGATGACCAAAATGTCAGCAAAATATTTGAATAAAAATAAATAGAGCTGGAATGTAACCCAACGTTACATTTTTTATTTATTGAATTCAAGTCACTTTAGTTTTGTATTTTTGTACATTATTGTTATATTTTCCTTCTCACTCGATGTTTTGATGATTCTTTTAAAAACTTGGGCACATAAAAATAGGCTCAAAACCTGGTCTAGAACATAATATTAAATAGTCATCCAACACATTTGAATGACCAAAATTCAACTGTATTTTCATTTTTGAGTTTAGTCTACCTCGTTACAAAATCAAACGCGTATAATTAATTTATTATGCTATATTAGCTTTATTTAATACAAAAATATTTTTTTTATTTATTTATATTAATAGCATTTGTTACATATTTGCTTATGTTAGATATTTGTTTTTGTTTTCAAATTTTTACCTTTGGTTCAATTCAATTGTAAAACGATCGGACTGAAAATATAAAAAATGAATGAGACTTCAAATTATATGAAGAGGATTATCAAAATAAATTAGAATTTGCACATCAATACATGATAATGTCTAAAATGACCCTTGTATTATTTTGTGGAGCATGCAATGTCATGCGTTTGTTTTGACTATATCAATTCGGGTGAATTAGAAGTGTTTCTCGTATGGTCCACGTGTTATTAAATCATCTTACGTTCATTTTAACTCTAATTATCAATATGAGTTTCAGTCTATGAACTTTAAATTTACTACCTATGTGAAATAACACACCATAAATGGAGACACCGTCTAAAGCGTGAAAGTGAGATCTTGGTCATAAATCACAAAAGTTATAGAGAGTTTTATATAGAGAAAGTAGAGATAGGGTATTTCAATGTAAATTATGCAACCATTTTCCTTACCAAAGATGAGTGTTTATACTTAAAAACTATGTTTGTTGGTTACTGGATGTGGTGTCTGTTTCGTATCCACTTGAAATTTAGGCTATTTCTTTACGGATGTCAGACTAATTCGAGAGTTCTCATACATCCCTCGTGCATCGAGGAGAGTATCAAAGTCCCTAAAAGTCTATATTGCTTGGGGTAGCGTCCTGTGATTTTAAGAAGGACATATTGTCTTGGCGAAGTAGATTAATGCCCTTGTGGACATGACGATCATTCTTTACCGATTAAATTTTGGGAGAGATGGGGATCCATGAAGGTGAATCGACGAGGTAGGGACCTATTGTGTGAGCCAAATGTTTGTATAGCTCCTTTGTGGGAGTATAGGATTATGAGAAGAGTTTCAGGAAAGCCTTTGGGGATTCACATTCAGAGAAAAGCTTTAAGGCTCCAGGACTCTAAGAAAGCTATCGAGGTCCTGAATTAAGGGAGAGATTTAGAGAACTTTTAAGGGATCTATGACTTTTTTATTTTTATTTTTTATAATCAAGCGTAACAACCGAGGCTCGAACCTAAGACCTCTAGAGATGCAAGTGTTTTAGGCCACTTGCTCCTATTATAGTTGTCGGGGATCCATGACTTCAAGGAAGCTTTTAGGGTTTCAAATTCGAAAGAGAGCTTCAGAAAAACTTAAGACTCCGGGGAGCTTTTGGGAGTACCTATGAAGGCTAAGTGTCAAGATCCTCCTTGAAAACCTTGGGGCTCCCTTGATGGAAGATAAGCGTGGGTTTTTTTCTGATTGGAATCATACATAAAAACTTAATTTCTTGTACAACGAGTGCTTTGTCACGGGGCACGACGGGTTAGTGGTGCGACATTGGTATTTCCTAGTGGGTATCTTACAAGGTGTTCGATATTCGGTGAGGCCTTCCCCGGAAACCGAAAATATACATCTTGAGCTGTTTGAAACGACTTGCTTTCAAAGTTTTGAGAAATCCTGAGAATTGAGACTGTTGAGGAAGAGTTACCGTGATGCTTGAACGCCAAATGTCGCCATCTCATTGTTGTTTTGTTTTGTTTTTTTCATGTTCGAACACAATGGATATAAACCATGCATGGTTTTGGAAGTTTAGTTCATGTTGAGAGTACATGTAAAGAATATTGGACACTCATGGAAAGAAATAATTATAAAAAACATAATTATTTTCCATTTTCACTTCCCTACCTGCATTGTAAGCTTTACCAATCTTTATGGACGGTTCGGGTGTAGCCCGGTTCCGAGGACAAACCCACATTGACACCACCCACACAAGCACACTCTTCTCTCTCCACAGTCCAAAATCCAGATCCATCTCTCACACATAACACAACACAACACAAGAAGAGAGAGATCTAACTTCACACACAGTCCTCTTTGTTCAATTCATTCCCTCAGATCTTCCTCAATTTTCATGCTTCTCCGATCCTAAACCCACCTCCATGGATTCTCAGCCTTCCCTCCCCTCCTCATCCTCCTCGGGAAGGTCCCACATTGACAGAACCGTCTCGTCCTTCTCCAAGCAAATGTCCGACGCCAGCATCCAGAGCCTCTCCTCCATCCTCAACAACCCCCACGCTGGCAAATCCGACGCCTCCTGGGCCGGCTGGTGGCCCTCCTCCTCCACCGTCGCTCCTCCCGAATTCAACCCGATCTCCTCCACCAAGGCTCTCTCCGAGATCACCCGATCCGACTTCGCCTCCTACCTCGCCCCCATCTCCGACCCCTACCACCGATTCCAGGACATCCGCAACCACGCCACCAAGGAGAACCTCGATTTTGATCCCGCCACTTCCAGCGCCCTCGCCGGCGGCGAGGCTCTCGTCGCCTGCCTCCGGGAGGTCCCCGCCCTCTACTTCAAGGAGGATTTTGCTCTCGAGGATGGCGGCACCTTCCGCGCCGCGTGCCCCTTCTCCAACATGTCGGAGAACCTTGTGCTGCAGGAGAGGCTGTCGCAGTACTTGGATGTGGTGGAGCTGCACTTGGTGAAGGAGATTTCGCTTCGCTCCAATTCGTTTTTCGAGGCTCAGGGGCAGCTGGAGGACTTGAATGTTAAGATCGTGGAGGGGTGTAGCCGAATTCGGGAGTTGAAAGAGACTATTAGGCTTTTGGACGTTGATTTGGTGGATTCGGCTAGGCAAATTCAGGAGCTTAATGGCACCAGGAGCAATTTGCTGACTCTCCAGCAGAAACTCAGGCTTATACTTTATGTCAACCAAGCACTTTCAGCTCTAAAGCTGGTAATGCTTCTTGCTCTTACATGCTTATTAACTATAAAACTCGGTTCCCCAAATCCCAAACTTGTCTACAAGTTTAGGAATTTACAAATGTATAGGAACATTTGGATATAGAACAAGGCAATGAGGCAGTAGTTTTTAGTATGAACTTGGATGGTCATGCAGTGCTAAAGCTTCTTGCTCTCACACAGGCTTGTCAATGAGAACTGAAACTTGGTTCCAAAATGTCAAATTTCGCAAGAAATTCAGGATGTTATTAATGCCAGAAAATATTTGAATGTAGAACAAGCTTGTATGATTTTAGTTTTCAGTTTTCTTGAATGATTGTGCATTTGTGCTTTCCTTTTGGATTCATTAATATGACAATGAGTAGAACTGGCATTTGATGTCAAATGTACTTCGTACACTGATGTCAATATATATCCTCTAGCTGTAATAGCAGTTTAAGGCTTTTTGTGATTACCAATCCATGATTACTGGAGTTTTAGGGCCTATTTAATCATTTGAAGGATTATCTAGTGACAATTGGATGCAGATGGAATAACATGCTTGTTGGTTTGCAAATGAATTCAGAAACAAATTTAGGAGAGAAATTTTTGTGTTTGACTAATGATGTTAATCTCTCCCTGAAGAAATTAGTAAATGATCTTACAATTGGAATATGTAGATTTTAATTACTGAATTCCTTATCCTGTGGCTTGGAACCTGTCATCAAAATCTAAACAGATTAGTAAATAGGTTAGATATAACAGAAACTAATGTAACATGGAGAAATAAATTTTGCCCGAACTCTCCAAATGACTTGCCAGAACCATATTCAGTATACCTTTCAGGATTATGTCTTTATATATAGTGGTACTGGCATGTAGGATGCCAGTACTTAAAATCACTGTATGTGCTTGCAATTTCTTAATCATTAATTTTGTTTTTGTCAGTGCATCCCTCCGGCTCTTCTACTCCCTGGAAAATTGAATGATTAGATATTTGTGAAAAATAAAATTACAATTTCTGTTCAAGTAATATAAAAGTCCAATTTTGGATAATTATAGAATTTGTGTAGCATTCAAGTGTACTATAGTCTTCCATTTTGAGCAAGGTTTAGAGTTATCAATATCATTTGGCTGTGCAGTTGTGATTGATATGCCTTGTAGCACATGGTATTGGTTTTGGGCAAATCCATTTATGAAACCCTGATTAATGAAATTTTCGCAAATGGTACGCACGTGTTGAAATTGATACTGGACACTCATATTTTATTTTTTCTTCTGTTACATGCTTCATCATGAAGATATGCTGGCACTAGCTTTTGAGTCTACTCAACCTGTGTTTTCTTTAAACATACACCTGTAATATCAACTGGTTCCCTTAGATACCATATAATCTTTTTCTGCAATTACTCTTGACTTTAATTAAGACCATCACAATTTTTCATTTTTTCACATGATAATTTTATTTTATTTTTATTTGGAAAAAATTAACTGGTTCAGATTTTAAGAAGCAACTTTGACCCTGAAATATGATTTGCTATTGTCCTTGTAGAGAAAGGAACTATTATTGATGTACTTTGTTGTCTTGCAGCTAGTTGCATCTGCAGATTGTGCTGGTGCTTTGGATGTCACTGATGATTTGCAGCACTTACTGGTATGCCCTCTTTATTTTTTGTATATTGTTGTAAAGACTCAAAGTTGTTGTCAGACAATAAATTAATTCTTTACAGAATCACTGTCACTATGTAAACCTTTAGTGTGTCATTTATTTTCATTTTTAATCATCTTGTTTTGATTTTGTAAAGAAAAATATGTATTTGATTGAATTTACTTTCCCAGTTTTTCCATATGCTGAGCTGTTACTCAATGTAAGTGGAGGCCTTAATGTTTATTTTACATTTTTTTTTTTACTTCAAATGTTAATTGATAGATAAAATGATTAATTGTTACTGAGATTTAAATGATAATATTAGCTCAGCAGGATATTAAACTTTTTGTACTTTTTTTTTGCAGATATTTGATTATAGATTTTGGCTTTAGCCTTGAAAGTGATGTTTGATACTCAAATTCAAAGATTTGAAATGCACCTTATGTCAATGTAACTAAAATTCTTATTGTAGAACTAAGTTTGGCTACATGCTGTTTCTTCCTTCTAGGCCTTTGATCTTTAATTCCATGTTCTTCTTGCCGCCCTTTGGTCACTGTGACTCACCACTCAGTTTTATAAAATAAAATTTGAATACTTGCTCCAAGTAGCATTTCTCAAGCCCCTTCACTGTCTACCTTAAGTGCTTTTAATTTCGGTAATCGTTTTCACATCAAGCTTTGTTTTTGCTAATGTTAATCTGTCTTCGGGTTGGTGTGTTATTAGCCTTTCCTTTTTTAGTAAGCCAAATAATAGTTCATTAATATTTGCGATGATTTCTGACCATATGTGATGTATACAAGTGAACACTAAAAGAAAAAGAAACAAGTGACTAAAGCCTTGAAGTTAATGTACAAATAACAAGATCTATATAGAATAGAAAGGCTGAGAACTGGGAGATAGGCATTGTTGGAATTGCAAACTCTAACTCATGGCATGCTCTATGTTCTGCTCCCTCCAAATGTCAGATCATGAAGGAACTGATTTTCATGTGACCATTAACATCACTCTCTCCCTTTACTGCCCTCTTAAGAAAGCAAACAATTGGTCATTAAGTTAGGCATCTTTTCATAATCTCCAAAGAAATTTAAACTCAATGTGTATCAGTATTACACCTTATTAATATTCTGTAAATTCATCCCAACCACTCGTAATGCCATCCTATAAGCAAATTTCACTAGTTCAGATTTCTAGGTGCTCCTGACTTTATAATAGTTACATGCTGTGCATCAGATTTGGTCTGACACAATTCATCCATCCTACAGTTCTGATCCAACATACCTCAGGAAGTGGATGATAGTGAAGATTTGTTTGGTGAATTAAGTCAGGGATAGGGTATTTCCTCTAACACCCGGTTCCTTAGCTTCTTGGTAAGGGATGTGGGGAGGAGGGGGGTTGGTTGGGGACAGGATTTGCATAGTAGTATAGTGTCCTCCTGAGACTTTGTTAAATTATTCATGTAGTTGACCTCAACATTGTTTGGGAACTGGCTTGGTTGTTCGTTGGTTCCATAAGGTACCAAGGAACGCATTGATATAGGGTAGTATCTGAAATTGTATTGGATTTTGGTATTTTGTCTGCATATAGGTTTTGCTTGTTCCTATACACAGAGACAAAAATATTATCTTTCCTGTGTGACATTTGGAGAATGTGTATAATATTATCTTTCCCGGGCTTGACAGAATAAACCGTGATGGTTGTCTCTGAAATAGAAACCTTTTACTATGACGTTTCGTCCCTAATTTTGTTTGATACATAACTATTATACACATCCACATTTGCTGCTATGCTCTCAGTTTGTATCTCTGTATTTACTTATCAACTTACTAAAGCCGTGTATTGAATATTTGGAATACCTTTATTGACATGTTGTAAAATTTTAAATTTTATTGTGAAATCCCCTTGTATTTTCTGAAACACAAGTGCAATACTCTAGTTTACCATCTGAGGTAAAACTATTGTTGCATTAACCTAAAGAACTAACAAAGAAAGTCGTTCATTCATTTTTGCTAGGAGGGGGATGAGCTTACTGGTTTACATTGCTTTCGTCACCTTCGGGATCATGTTTCGGCATCAATAGATTCTGTAAACAGGTATGTTGTTTTACTGGTGACATAAATGTTCTAAATGTGCGTCACGATGGTCCTGGGCTTGCTCTACATTTTTTTTACCCTGCTTATCGCGACAACTTATATATTTGATTCTTCTTGGTGTTCGTGGTGGGGCTGTTAATGTTTTGTGACATCGAGTAAAACATATTGGCGCACAGCTTAACTACTTAAGAAACCTAGGATTATAAATTTATGGCAAAAAAGTAATCCATGGGCGTTTGTCTGCAAAAAATCTTGGATTGATAATGCATCAGGATGGAGAGATCACATAATGATGAATCATTATAGTTGTTCTTTTTTCTTATCTAAAAACGAAGGAAAATTCTCTATAACTGGCCATGTAAGACATATATAGTCTTTTGAGGGCTTGGAACTTTCTTCATGTTGAAATAAATTGGTGATCTCACTTTCTATATTTTGACGGTAAAAGTGTTAATGAGCAATAAAAGGTCCCTAGTTATATACTTCGCTACTCTGTAAAATTGTAATGAAGAGAATAATAGTTATGATGCTAGCTAAACCTTGATAAAATGCTAGGCATCAATATATAGTGTTGTGAGGCAGTTGTTACACTTACGACGGAGTGACTATGCAAGTATAGAGTGGAATGCAATATAAAAGCACATAGAACATACATACTAATATACACTAACATCTACACTCGACCAACTTATTGTAAAAGTAATTTGTTAAAGGTTCTACCTTCTCATTTTCTTACATAATCACTTATTGAATTAGTTCACCACTCGCCTAAGCCGTCACATTCCTCCGCGGCCCTCTTCTCCTCCTCCTCACCTCCCCCATCACCCTTCTCTATTTCCCATCCAATCTCATGTAAACCCAATCATAGCAAAATCGTCATTAAAAGACACTTTTAGCACCACCTCTCATTTTCCTCACCATATCCTCCATCCATTCCTAAGCGGCGTCCCACCCTTGCCAAAGTTCCACTCCTTTTCGTCAATCCTCCGCTCACTTCAACAACAGTCTGTTGTTGTTCCACACGTTAGGCCTTTTCCCTATATTCTCTTAAGCAATAGTAACCTTGACCCCACCATTGCCGGTCACTTGAGCCTTCAACAAGCTCCACAATAAATTGCCATGTAGAACCAATCTCCCCGTGCCCTTACTAGTTAGTAATATATACAGTAGGACATTTGAAGCAATGTTAACTGCAAATACATTTTCGCCCTCCTTAAATGCAGGTCCTCGCGACCATTATAGTCAACTTCTTGTTCTTCTCTAGCTCTTCTCTCTCAACAACCTCCATGTTCCAATAGCTTGTAGCCGCCAAACTTTCTTCCACTTGCAATTGGTGTTGCAGTTTCACTCTTGTGGATTTTGATTTCTTGCCTTCATCCAAATGTTCTTGCCACCATCCAACATAAAGGTCGTTTTGTTCTCTTGTGTCCTTGGCCTACCATGCTCTAGTCATATCCACAACTCCATCTATGTGCTCAAGTTGTGCGCCACCGGAAATTTCACTGGTCACAACTAATCACATTTGTCCTATGTCAATCTTTTTAACTGGCGAGAATCCTATGTCATCTTAAGTCATATTGAGTTCCCACTATTGCTAGAAGCTCCACCTTGATATGCGGGGCGTCAACCACCACTGTAAACGCCATTGACTGCTTGTTTCAACAATCACTAATGTTGTTCCATCCTCATTCAAGCATTTTGAATATTTCGGTAAGATTTCATAAATGGAGTTCTCATCTAGGAAATCTCACTCGTGTATCCCTAGTAATCTGCTCTTTCATCCCAAAATGAGTGTCATATCTTAAATTTGTCTTAATATGAGTACATTTCCTTAAATTTAGTAATGCGTGAGTTACCAATATTATCCATTAGTAAGTTAGTTAGTATCTCTTAAGTTTATTACAACACATATACGTGAGGATACAAGAGAAACTGTACAATACTAATTTATTATAAAAAAATTTCAAAATAGAAACCTAAACACCAATTTTGGAACGGAAGGAGTATTATGCCCATTATTATTTTCCTTACATTTTTTTTGTGTCTCTTGGATATTTTTAATTTAATTTACTCTCTCATCTTTTAATAGAGCTCTTTAATGCTCTTCTCATGTACCATCACATTTTATCTCATTATTAAAGATAAAATGTTTTATTATTAATATACTATACTCCCTCCACCCCAAAATGAATGTCTTGTTTTACTTGAATTTTTGTTCTATCTTTCATATTTTAGAAAGTTAGTTAAGTATGAATTGTCAACAATATCCTTATAATAAGTTAGCATCGTTTGACACATGATAATGTGCTCAAAATAGAAACTATGACACTCATTTTGGAACGAAGGGAGTAGCATTTTCACCGATAAATATATATATATATATATATATGAAAGCACATATATGGTGGCTTAAGAGTCTTGTGTACATAGGGATGATTTGTTCTTTATGATTGTTTAGTTTCATATTCAAAACTTTAGATCTTACAAGTAACAACTATGATCCAATCTTCGAGGAAGATCCATAAGATTTAAATATTCGAGCTAAAGGGGCAAGTAAAGACAAGATGCTCCATCTAGTTGACTACTAAGACATGATTATATGCATGAACTGAGTAAGGGAATTGAAGTTGTGTGTTTTTTTATTTTTATTTTTTTTTATTTGAGGAATTCAGCTGATATCTTGCTAATTCACCTGGATAGCATTTATTTTAGTATCAGAATTGTTGGAAGGCTTTTTGCATGTATGTGACATGGATGACAACATTCTGGCTCTATTACTTTTGGTGCTATATTTACTTGTATATCCTTTCCTTAATGTGCATTACTGGGTAGTTCTTTAGTAACTTATGAAATTCATTGTTGTAGCATTCTTTCAGCAGAGTTTATGCGTGCTTCTATACATGATGTTGGAGATCTGGATGTAGTAATTTTGTCAAATGCTAAAGCAAAGGCTTCAACTCCTTTCAATGGAGTCGATGATGAGGTAAGACTCATACTTATGTTCATTGTTGCCATTGGACCTCAATTCTGCAGCTTTGCTATATATATTTTTTTAATGATTGGATAGATCTAATTCGTGCTGGTATAAAAAGGAGTCTTATCTTCTCCAAAAGAATTGGGCTTGTCAACTTTTTTTTTTTTTTTGGATTATTGAAATATAAATACCCTATTGTTAGGACGAGTCCTAGAGATTAAGCAGTCTACTTGCAAAATAGGTTGCCGACATGTAGCAAACTTCTTGTATACCCCAAGATTGTTCAAGTTCTTTAAGCTCCAGAGGTCTTGGAAAACATAGAAGAAAAAGAAAAGAAAAGAAAAGAAATATTGGAGAGAACAAGTAATTGATTCAATGCCAACATGGGTTGGTCCAGCGGTTAAAGGCTTGGTTCTCCTGCTTGTCAGGTTTGGGGTTCGAGTCACCGTGTGGTCGTTTAAAAAAAAAAAAAACTTAAAAAAAAGAAAGAAA
>JAYMTE010002855.1:0-10564 GCA_036897545.1 Pelargonium fulgidum
TATTATCTAACTCTTTTAAAGACATACTTGTAATTTTAAGGAAAGAACCTAATTCAGGGTCATTTAAGTAGATAAATTTATTCAACAATAATTCATATAAGCTATTCATGTTAACCTATACTCGTTTTATGTAATCGTGTTGCGTCGTGTCGTGTCAGCACGGACCATATTATTTAATGCGTCTATCGTGTCAACCCGCTTGTAAATATTTCGTGTTCGTGTCGTGTAATTCAACTCGTTTAATAAATGAGTTGAGTTCATGTTAACCCATTTAACAGAATACTAAACTTTCAACACAATACGAATACGACTCGCGAACACGAATTATCACGTCTAAAATTTACCAAACAATGACTAACTCAAGGATAAAACGGTCATTTCGTGCGGGATCCCATTTTGGGTGCAGAATAAAACAGAGTCCTCAAGCTGAGTTGAATCGTTGTTGGTGCTCAGCACAAAAGCCATATTTCTGGAAAGGCGAGAAAAAGAGAGTATCAGTACACTCTCACTCTAAATTTCGCTCACATTTTCTCTTTAAAACCCTAAAAATTGCACATCCATTGTGTAATCAAAGCTCTGCGATCGCATAGACCCTGTAAGTCTGAGGTTTTAGACCTTACTGATTTCAATCGCTTAAACCCTGTAAGTCTCTCCCTCTAATCTTCCATTGTTTTTAGCTTGTGTGATCGCGATTTTGGGTTCATTTCTGTATTTACACAAACCAGTAGCTGAAACTATTTCGAATTTTGGACATTTTGAACGGATTAAAACTTGAAATTAGTCCATTTATGTATGTGCCTCTTTCTGGACAGCGCTCTACTTTTTTGTTCCAGAAACAAAACCCTGAGACCCCAATATTGTAAGGGATGTTGTATAATATTTGCATGCACATATCTTTTTTCTTTTGCTGCTGCTTAGAGTGTGTGTGATGAGGTTTTTCATGGGATATAGTATTTTGTAATTTTTAAGGGCTTATTGTACTTATTTCTACTTAATTTTCTGGCTAATGTGTTGTGAATTTATTTGGCTAAGACTCATTTTGGAATGATTTTTTTATTTAAGAAAAAATTGTGAATCTACTATGGAAAAAGGCTTCAACATGCGGAGAGGTCTTCAAATGCAATGTATTACAACCTTAGATTTTTTGTTATGGAAAGTAGATATCTGAATGATGACACCCATTGTTTTTTTGAAAAGTAAAATCAGAAAGTGGGTTAGGATTCCAATATGTTCTGTCATGCCAATGCTGATTTTTTAACATAAGGACTTTATTTTTTTTTAGGGTTTATGGTTTGTGATGTAATTAAAAGAAAAGACCTCTCAATGTGATTCCACTGGAGTTGCTCATTTTACTCTTTTTCACTACAATGGTTCTTATTTCGGCTGCGAAATTAGTACAAAGGCTATGTCTCAATGTATTTTGTGTTGTATAATTGCTACTGAATACTGATGTCTCGTCTCTGTTTTTTTTTCTTTCTTCAGAGTTAATTCAATGGGAGAATCATCAGACAGCAAGCCTGACATTGGTATGAGTAGTAAGGGGGGAAAGTATTCAAATGGGTTTGATATGGATACTGATGACGAGTATGATGACGATGAGGAGTACTTTGAACCAACGAATGTGCATGATCTTGGTGAAGAGTTTCTGAAAAACTTTTGTAGGCAGGCAGCAACTTCATTCTTTAACGAATATGGTCTTATTAGTCACCAAATCAACTCGTACAACGACTTTATCAAAAACGGTATTCAGAAAGTCTTTGATTCATGTGGTGAAATTACAATTGAGCCTGGGTATGATCCATCAAAGAAGGGAGATGGTGGGTGGCGACATGCATCAGTAAGGTTTGGGAAAGTCACTCTTGATCGGCCAACATTTTGGACTGGTGAAGATTTTGTTGATAAGTCGAAGGAGTACGTGAAAATGTATCCTTGGATTGCTCGGCTTCAGAAAATGACATACTCAGCCAGGATGAAAGTGAATGTTACTTTTCAGGTGAATGAAATGTTCTCAATCCCTCTCTTGTGTGTTATTGCTATTTTTCCTCCCTTTTCTTAATTTTTCTCAAGTTACCATAGATTGACCTTTTCCTGTTATTAAGTGGTTGCACTACTAGTTATTGATGCCATTTATGCCATAATTTATGAAAATCTTGATATGTTTATTATGTTGATCAGTACAAGTTTATAATATTTGTATTAAATATGTTCATTTCTTGTTAAAAGTTGACATTATGCCCTTGGAGCAAGTTGCTGCCTGAGTTCGGTTATACTTGTCTGCTTTTTTATTTCAAGTCATGTGATACATACTGTGGTTGTATAAAAAACAGATGAATATGAGTGTTCTTGAAATTACTTACAGAAAAAAAAAAAAAAAAGCAGAAAAAACAACTTTTAAAACTTAAAAGTGAAAATAATCATCTTCCTATAAAGTGATGCACATTCCAGTGGCAGAACACAAGTGAGAATTCATGTTTATCCTTTTGTTGCCTTAATAGGAGATTTTCTTAATTGAAACATGAAGTAAAGGACACATTCATCTTAATCTTTCTTTGATTTTGTGCTTAATATCCTCCTGTCTGATGGTCAAACAGTCAAACATGGTCATGTGGACATGTATTTTCTTAACAACTGATTTTCAAGACTTTATCCTAACACAGACCTGCACATATATATTAGAATAGCGGCAATGTTAATGTGCACTCTTATAAAAAAACATAACAGAATCTTGCTATATTGTGCAGCTTCTTTCTTCACAACTGATTTACTATTTGTTATCTGAGACAAGCTTGTCAATGTTTATTCCATGATATACTGCTGTGTCCTTGTGATTTATCAGGTGTATACTCAGAAACTTGTTAGAAGTGACAAATTCAAAACTGGTAAAGAACAATATCTTCACAAGGAGGTCATAAGTGAAGATAATAAAGATGTCATTATTGGGAGAATCCCGGTCATGGTGAAGTCTGACCTTTGCTGGATGAGTGAAGCAGAAAAAGCTGATTGCGATTTTGACCATGGAGGTTATTTTCTGATCAAGGGTGCAGAAAAGGTCAGTTTGAAGTTTTTTCAACTGTGTGTTTCTGTTATTTATCTTGGTTACAGCTTGTATGTTTCAAATTTGTAGCATGAATGTCCTAATCTTCAAATAATGGAACTTCTTAATAGACTGAATTTCCAAACAAACTTTTATTTGCTACTATGCAGTATAGATTTGTAGATCCGCTTGGATAGTTTGCTATACAAAGCTATCTAAAAGTACTTCTGTCTGATGTGTAATACTAGAACCTTGATCTCATTGTATAAGGGATATAACAAGTCAATTCAATATACGCACCGTCTTTCTCTTCTACTAGGTTTTACCATAGCTATGAGGTATTATTATTTGAAACAACTTTACCATGTACATTGCAGACATTTATTGCCCAGGAGCAGATTTGCTTGACAAGACTTTGGGTTTCAAGCACTCCCTGTTGGATGGTTGCATACAGGTCAGATATCAGGAGGCGAAAAGTATTCCTTAAACTAGTAGATACATCTAAAGTTGAAAATATTGGTGGAGAGAAAGTTCTTTCTGTGTATATCATATCATCAGCAGAGGTTCCTGTATGGATTTTGTTCTTTGCCCTTGGTGTCACTTCGGACAAAGAAGTTGTGGATCTGATTGACTATAAAGGTGATGATGCCAAAATTTCGAACATATTGTTTGCATCAATTCATGATGCAGATGAGAAGTGTGAGGGCTTTAGACAAAGTGGAGTTGCTCTTGGTTATGTTGATAAACTTATGAAAAATTGCAAATTTCCACCTGGGGAGAGTGTTCAAGAATGCTTGACCAATTACTTGTTTCCCAGTCTTAGTGGCCTCAGGCAAAAGGCCAGATTTCTAGCTTATATGATTAAGTGCCTGCTACAAGCCTATACTGGTCGTAGAAAATGTGAGAACAGGGATGACTTTAGAAACAAAAGGTTGGACTTGGCTGGTGAGCTGCTGGAGAGAGAGTTGAAATTACAGATTCAACATGCTCGGAGGAGCATGATGAAGTCCATCCAGAGAGATCTTTATGGAGATCGTGTTCTGCGTGATATTGAGCATTATGTGGATGCATCTATTGTTACGAATGGTCTATCGAGGGCGTTCTCAACAGGAGCTTGGTCGCAGCCTTTACGAGCCGAAAGGATGTCAGGAGTTGTGGCAACACTTAGGCGGACAAATCCATTGCAAGCAACTGCTGACATGAGAAAATTACGCCAACGTGTACAGTACACAGGGAAGGTTGGAGATGCCAGATACCCGTAAGTAATTGTTAACATGTTGTACACTCCTTTTTTAAAAGAAGTTATATTTGTTTATTCTTTCTTTTTCATCTAGTTAATTTTGTTTGTTCAGTGGAAAATACTATATTTCTTTCACAAGTTAACTAATCTGCCAAATGTTTTTCCATTGATATTATTCTTGAAGAAAGAAACATGTTTAATACATTTACAGGATAGGCTTAGTCTTTCAAAATACAAGTCCTTTGCAGACAAAAAGACTGCTAATAATTTATTCCTTTAAAATTTTATTTTATATCATCTCGCCATTGGACTGGAGGCTAGAATAGATACCTCATACCAGCTTAGATACAGTATGGGCAGAGGTGTTTCAAATAGTGAGGTCAAAGTAACTTTCTTGCTTTGAAATAGATTTGAGTTGTTATTGTCCAAAATCTGTTGCAGACACCCTTCCCACTGGGGCAAGGTTTGCTTTCTGTCTACGCCGGATGGGGAAAATTGTGGGCTTGTAAAAAATTTGGCTGTCACAGGGCTCGTAAGTACAAATTCACTGGAACCTGTGCTTGACATTTTGTTCGATTGTGGAATGGAGAAGCTAGTAGATGATACTTACACATCACTTCAAGGAAAAGATAAGGTTTTCTTGAATGGGGATTGGGTTGGAATTTGTGAGAATTCTCTTTCATTTGTCAATTACCTGAGAAGTAAGCGAAGGAAGAAGGAGTTGCCATCCCAGGTACTCTCTGATCCTTATAGTAATTTTTTGCTATGAAGCATGGATTCTGGCACAGACATGGGACATGAGATTCTCTATTTTTTAAAAATAGGGCATGAAACTTCGAGGCTGATCAATTTTTTAATTGAATATGTGTATTATGTATGTTATACATTGTATAAAACTCAATAAGTGCACAAACTTGTGAGTCTAAGCTTGTATATATAGTAATTTCTAGATAAATCCAACCCTGTACATGTAATTTGATAGTACAATATGCAATTATGGTTCAAATCAAAGTTTTTATCACATAGGCTGCACCAAGTTATTCGTATATAAATTATCTTTCATCCCCACCCCTTTCTTAGCGAAATGCTGTGAGAAAAAATGAGAGCGCACCAAGAAAAAAATTCTAAGAGAAAACTCGAGATAAGCATTTTCTAATTTTGTTTTCCTTTTATTCCTTAATCTCCACTTTCTCACCTCCCATTCTCCGATAGAGGACTCTGTAGAAAACCACCAGTTCAGGCTTCTCAAAAGGTTGAAGCTTATTCAGAATTAGTTTTAAAAATCTGAAGTGCTTATTATGATTTATGATGCATGTACTCTGTTTCTCACGTATCTGTGTCTAACTTGCATCCGACATCAAGACATGTCAAACACATTTGGAAACTTTATGTGTCACCCCCAATATTCTTTATATATATTTTTTGTTCAATCGGTCACATGTTTGACACCTAATGTGAATGAATGCATAGAGGCTCTCATTTATTCTTTCTATCTCACAAGCTTACGTATAATGTTCGTATTAAATGAGTTTATGTAAATTATATGCACGAATATAGCAAAAATATGTACTAATATTTATTAATTATATAACACATATTTTTAATATGTTTGTGTTTTAGATTTATGTGTAAATCGCATGCCGTCATGCCCCTTATCTCTTATCAGTGGCCGTGCAACATATTTTGATACCGTAGTTGACTATTTTATTTTGGTTAGTAGCTAATACTGTCGTTAGGATATCAGTTACCTCTTCACCTTTTCTATGTTGGGTTGCTGAAGTTCCTAAAAAGGTTAAAATGGGGGAATCTTTGTACAGTTTCTCTTTTATCTTTCAATATATAGACTTATAATGTGTTACACTCTGTTGTCTCTTACCTGATATATTTGATACCCTGCTGCATGTTATATCCTGTTATATCTATTAAATTTTGTTTTGTACGTTGTGTAGGTGGAAATCAAAAGAGATGAACACCAGGGAGAAGTACGCATATTTTCTGATGCTGGAAGGATTCTACGACCTCTATTAGTTGTTCGGAACTTAAAGAAGGTCAAATCATCTAAGGGGACACATTTCCCCTTTCAAACTCTTTTGGACAGAGGAATAGTTGAGCTTATTGGGCCTGAAGAAGAAGAAGATTGTTGTACTGCTTGGGATATTAAGTATCTAATGAAAGGTGAAGGGAAGAAAGGTACAATGTACACACACTGCGAACTTGATATGTCGTTTTTATTGGGTTTGAGCTGTGGGATTATCCCATTTGCAAATCATGATCATGCTAGGAGAGTCCTCTACCAGTCTGAGAAGCACTCACAACAGGCTATTGGTTTTTCTACTACAAATCCTAACATTAGGGTGGATACTCTGTCTCACCGACTATACTACCCTCAGAGGCCACTTTTTCGAACCATGGTATCGGACTGTCTTGGAAAACCAGGATATCCTCAAGGTCAGCCAAGACCTGAGTTCTACAATGGCCAGAATGCTATAGTGGCAGTTAACGTCCACATGGGTTATAACCAAGAAGATTCATTGGTGATGAACACGGCCTCATTAGAGCGGGGCATGTTCAGGACAGAGCACATTCGGAGTTATAAGGCTGAAGTGGACAATAAAGAATCGGATAAGAGGCGGAAAATGGAAGATTCCGTCAATTTTGGGAAGATTGAAAGTAAAGTTGGCCGGGTTGACAGCCTGGATGATGATGGTTTTCCATTCATTGGCGCAAATCTGCAGAGTGGTGATATTGTCATTGGGAGGTGTGCTGAATCAGGTACTGATCATAGTATAAAACTGAAACATACTGAGAGGGGCATGGTGCAGAAAGTTTTGCTCTCTGCTAATGATGAAGGAAAGAATTTTGCGGTGGTCTCTCTGAGACAGGTAATTGAATTACTTTAAAACCACATTTATATCGCGTTCACTCACGACTTTGTGTAATTTACATGAATTTGTGCGTATGTACCACATGTGTGCACATAGTCATGCTGGTGAAATTTAAAAGGCCTTGTAGAATGCAATCGTATCAGCTAAAGATGATGATCTTTTGGTATCTAATTCCTTAAGACCTTGACATCTACTTCAAAATTCAAATTGAAATCCTCATTATAGTTTTTTACTTCCTGATGCAGATTCGTTCCCCATGTCTTGGAGACAAATTCTCCAGCATGCATGGGCAGAAGGGTGTTTTGGGGTTTCTAGAGTCCCAGGAGAACTTCCCTTTCACAATACAGGGAATTGTTCCTGACATTGTAATAAATCCACATGCATTTCCTTCACGGCAAACTCCTGGTCAACTTCTTGAGGCTGCTTTGGGGAAGGGAATTGCCTGTGGTGGTAGAATGAAATATGCCACCCCTTTCTCCACTGTTTCAGTTGAGGACATCACAGACCAGCTTCACAGGTATTCTTATATGTCGCACCTCTCATATAGTCAAGTGCATCTCCCTTTCAATTTTTATCTTGCTTCAGTTCAGAGAGAAGCAATGACCCAGTGCTTTTTAAATTAGTTATTCTATAAGGTCCTACATTGGATCACTGTAGAGACCACAATGGCTTTATAGGATTTTCAATATCGCTGTATACATTGGTAGTTGATATCTTGATTTATCCATTTATTGTTCAGGTGCAAATGCATGGTTGATGGCTTTTGCACTGTTTCCAGTTTAAGCTCTTATCTTTTCTTTGTTTACATGATTTTTCAAGTTTAAGTGACTGTCACGGGCTGTATTTTATGCATTGCAGGGCTGGATTTTCGAGATGGGGAAACGAGAGGGTCTGCAATGGTCGAACTGGTGAGATGATCCGTTCACTCATATTCATGGGACCAACTTTCTACCAGCGTCTGATCCACATGGCTGAAGACAAGGTCAAGTTCCGGAACACTGGGCCAGTCCACCCTCTCACCCGGCAGCCAGTGGCGGACCGAAAGAGATTTGGCGGAATCAAGTTTGGTGAAATGGAACGTGATTGTCTGATTGCTCATGGAGCGTCTGCTAATCTTCACGAGCGCCTTTTCACACTGAGCGACTCTTCACAGATGCATGTTTGCCAGGGCTGCAAAAACATTGCTAGTGTAATACAGAGGACAGTGTCAGGAGGACGCAAGATACGAGGCCCTTACTGCCGGGTCTGTGATAGCGCTGATGAAATAGTTAAAGTGAACGTCCCTTATGGGGCAAAATTGCTGTGCCAAGAGCTTTTTAGCATGGGCATTAGCCTCAAGTTTGAAACTAGGTTATGTTAATTTCCAAGTTAGTTTATGTTTGTTGATTTGTGAAAAAACTACTGAGCAGTTGATGGGAACTTGTGGAAAATGTTAACTCATCAGATTCACTAAATATTCACAAGCTTTGGCATGCATTGTTGGTTCATATTCTGTGGCAAGTCATTGTGGGTAATCAGTAGTTTTGTTGTGTCAGATTCTTGGCTACTAGTTACAGCACTACATTGAAACTTTGTTTTATGAAAATGAATTTTCCTGTCTCATTTTAATGAGTATTTTTGTTTATATTTTGAGAACAGATAATTAATTATAGATGGTACTATATATGAATGTGTTTTCACAAACTAGAAAATACTAATTTTTGTAGTGGCACTATTGAGTAATTTTTTTTTCTTCTAATAAACCAGCGCAACAATCGAGCTTCAAACATTAGAACTCAAGAAAAGCAAATGGCTCAAATGCCTTAAAGCCAAAGTATCATAAGTTGGATAAAATTTGACTTATTCTCATGGGATACTTTGATCAAATGTCACACAACGTCAAACTCACGGATTGGGTTCCTGGGTTCCAATTGTGTCCATAAACTACAAAACTATTTTATAGAAACAAAATGAAATAGGTGGAAATAAATGCTCTAATCTATATAACTAAAGAATGTGGCAACATTGGATACAAGCTCCCTGTAATGATAAAGCACCATGAATAAGACATTAAGATCATTCTATTCTGTGTAAGTAATCTCATGCTTTATTTGCCATTTCTACAAATGATGGAGAAATGGAACATTTCCAACTCATCATCACGGCAAAAACTACAAAACTCCATGGTTTCCCTCCGAGGATAAGAAATCTATTCAGACAAATGGTTCTCGCTGTGATGTAGGTAGCTTCAGCTCATCAAGTTCGTCAAGTGGAGCGAAATAGCAATCAACCATGTCACCACTTACGTCAGCTACACTTGGAGGGTTCCACTGCATTTTCAAAATCACAAAACCTCTTCATATTTCTTTCAGCTCCACAAAAGAGAAAAATATAGAAATATAATTTGATGGGAGAACTTAGGTTGTGTACCTTTGGAGTGAAGTCCTTGTCAACCAACCGGGCCCGAACACCCTATAGGTACAAAAGAGACACATTACACAACAATAGTTTTGTGTTTCCTATACAAGCATAATTAGGAAGCCCATACCTCAGAGAAGTCGCTAGAGATGTGCATGGAGATTGCATTAAGGGACATCCGATACTCGCGAGCCAGACACTGGTCAAGAGATTGAAATCTACCTTCTTTGATCTGAGAAAAAAAGCAATGGAAACTTGAGTCATGACATCCAGGGTAAGAGAACACAACCTGATCACCTGAGGCATTAACTTACAGATCTTAATGTGATTTTTAAGCTCAATGGGGAGGCTTCCTTCAATTTCTTGAGAGTTTCTGTATACCACTGATCATATGATTCAGCTGCCCCATTTTCCTACATATTTTATCAGGAAATAAGTAGCAAATGGAAAGAATACCATTAGTCAGACTCAAAAGTATAGCCAGACAATTAGAAATCCACTATTCCTCCCTTAAAAATGAAATTGAAGTTAAGTAAGAAGTATCCCTTTCAAGCTTACCAGAGCAACAATAATTTCCTCGACAGTGTCATGGCTGAAACATTTATCAATTGTGTCAATCCTGAAACAAAAGTGAAAGACAAATATATAAGCCAGAATAATCATATGTGCATGCCTAACATTGTAAAATTATTGTTATTGAAGAGGTACAATTTTCTCTTTGGAAGGACACAGGCAAAGTATTTTAAAAGAGTTGAGAGTGTAAAGATTATGTCCTCACTGATATATAAGTTGGCCCCAAATATAACATGGAGAATAATATAACTATACAAATAAATATTCGAGAGTACACTCTTATTGCAAGGGAAATCTATAAGTTCCATGCAAACATATATCAATCTTGTCTAGATGGAAAACCAAACATATGAACCTACTTTGTCATTGCCATATATACAAGAATTGCAATCAGAATAAATTCATGCATTTTAAGACTTTGACTGAACATTAGAT